>CM060956.1:40349199-40481699 GCA_030765055.1 Mantis religiosa | reverse complement strand
TAACACATTTATCATAGATTGTTCCATTTTATTTGAGTTAATTTTTGCTTAAGTGTACGAATTTTAAAAGTTAAAATTCAAATTCCAAATACTCCTTCCTTGGCACTGAAGACTGCGATAACCTCATTAAAATTCATATCATTCCCACGTAGCTTTATATTTATTTATAGCATGTGCTGCAAAAACTTATTATTTTACATATTTCATGAGCCCTACTTCCTTCCAAGAGAAAATTCTTTTTATCTCTGCAGTTCTACAACATTATATTACATTTAATTAGATTGGCGTGTCATTGGAAATAAGTGTAAATACCAGCAGCAGGTTAGGAATTGCCTAGATGCGAAGTGTAACAAGATTCGCACTTTACAGTTTATGACTTGAAGATTATGAGTTTCAGTATAAGATAATTTGTTAGGTATCGTTGCCCTCCATTCCTCAGAATCAGACGTAATGTGTAAATTCCTCAATGTTGTGTTTGTGCGTATATTTTAACATATGATTATGCTAGATAGTTACCCAAGTGTGCTGTAATGATATTGTTTAATAGATATTATCACTCTGGTTTGGCAGACAAAATCTTTGTAGCACTGATTAGTGTGCTGTGATTGCCGGCAGGAGTTGGTGTCCAAAGGAAGGCATCGAAACTGGAAGACGCTGGCGGCGGCGGCAGTGGTGGGCATGATCGTGATAGTGCTCATCATTGTGGCTATAGTGTTGCTGACTGGCAGCACGGTGGATCAACGGTCAGCTGAGGCGATAGTCAGCATAGATGGTTTGAACACTAAAGAAGTTCGCAGCGTGTCTTTAGAACAAATCGTCGAGGGCAAGTTCAGTGCCAGGGGATTTAATGGCACCTGGATATCTGGTGAGTGTGTTATTTATTTATTGAATGTAAACATTACAGGTTTCTCCAATTACAATGTTCACTATAAACTTACAATATGAACAAAATGTATCAAAAACAACAGAATAAATGATAACAATTCAAAACAAAAACAAGTTGGTAACATTGGTTCACATGTGCAGTAAGTCAATCATTCTACTTTTGTTAATAAATAATCACGGAATAAAGCAAAGTTTCTGATTTTCATACTAAATATATCAATGTTTAAGGATGTAATTTATTGTATAATGACTGCATTCTATGCATAGGTGAATATTTATAAGAATCAGTATTAAGTTCTGGGGGAGAAAAATATTACGAAATTTATTAGGTGCAACATTTAGAACGTAAAAACGTATTGTCTTAGGTTAGGGTCATCAATCATATTATAAAGTAATTGGTAAAGGAAACGCAATAACTGACATTTCTCCTATGTGATAGACTTCAAGTCGAATAAATGAAGCAATGAGTTATATATGAGCTTAGGAAAATAATGAAAAGTTTTGAAAAACGCATTCCTTAGTATTTTATTGTTTTTCCATAAGGGAAATATAAAAACCTTCGTATCCAAACCTGCCTACTAGTCTAGTTACATAAGTACAGGCCGGAGGCGTGAACGTTTTTTCATAGGTATAATGCACATGGACTGTACTGTTATCCCTCGCACATATAAACAACTGCAGTTTGGTATAGCCTGACCATGACAACCGCCTCACAGCGAGAGGAAACGAAGTAGTCGCATTATATTACACCTTGACCTTGCGTCTGCATAGGTACACTTGACAGGCAATGCTTCACTAGTTCGCAGAGTACTACGTTATGTTGTTTTCGTAGTTTACACATTTGACGGCCGTGCTGTACATCTGACGTCATTCCTACTCTGTCGCACATCTCTCCGGCCTTTGTGCTTAAGCGATTTATAACAAGGCCAAATATGAACAATCAGAAATTGTATATTATCGATTGAGACTGGTAGGTAGAAATGTTCCTGTAAGCTGATAGTACACTGTCGTTTAGAACAATTTTGCTGTAGAAGTCAAATGGTTGAATTCGTAAGTTTCCCTCCGCCTCATGTAATACTTTTATTGATTTTGTCATGAAGGATTTAAGTATTGTTTCGGGACTTAGCAGAGTTAGGCCAACGCTAATTTTAGCAACGGAGGATGGCGATGCCTCTTAGTAGGTAAGAGGTTAAGCCCCATTTAAGCATGAAGTTTCACGTCGAGCGACAAGGAATGATGCGATGCAGTAAAATTTTTAACGGTCTATTTATACATGGCACGTGTCGCACTATATAATCTAGGAAAATCAATTTTATCAGGTTTTTTTCCCCACATTTGTTTCAACAATAATTTTCTGATGCAACATCCCAACTCCTCCCCGTAGGGGAGGGGATCCGTCCCCTTCAGCTGCTTTAGTGCGAGCGCTGCGGACCCTTAGCACTCGTAGTACCTCTGACGTTACAAGGGGAACCTCGGACCGAACACTGAGCCCATCCCTGAATGGGAGTTGTTAGGATTGGGTTGGACTCGATGGCAGTGTTTCCGTTACCCGCGGGAAATCGGGTACCTCCGGCCAGGCTCCGGCCGCCCGGAGGGGGTAGAGGGTTGCCTAAAAGGTCCCGGGTACTAGCCTGAAAAGCTAGTAGAAGGTGTGCTAGATCACCAGATGGTCCCATCGAGGTTATTCGGTAGTCTTCCCTGCGGGGTTGACGCGTGTAAGTGGCGTATCTACTTCCATCCCGTCTTGACGCTGTTGTCGATGGGGGGGGGGACTTTTTAGACTCCAGGTATTGCCCCAAGGAAAGACCCCCGGAGTTTTCCATCGCTCACGGGTAACAGAGGCCGGAATCTTCGGACTTTCGGGTAGACCTCACTGAACATCCCAACTCCTATCTCGAATTTATTCTATGAAGTGTGCTATATACAAGTTCAATAAATGTGTGAACGACTATAATAAGAACATCCTTGTTACCCCTGAAAGCACAAACAACGATGAAGATTCAGAACTACAGCTCTGCTATCGCGAAGTGGCAACACTGACTCGATTATCTCGCTCACAATGCAAACCAGCCTATAAACAATATGCATTTGAGGTCATGTGGCTGTACAATGTGTCGTGCCATCTAAAAGATATGTGATGTGTTTGTTAGATATACGATATGAAATGTTCCATCGCATGGTATAAACGCTCCCATTTAGCCCAATGTATGGTGCATTTTATAAATAGACTGACATCGTAACTAAGGTGTCCACAGTAGTAAAACGAAACCAGGCCCCCCCCCCTGTAACTCTAATGATTTATTCTTCATAACGAACTCCATTCCTTCAATGAAGAATACGACCGCTACGCTGGTACTCCGCTTCCATCCAGGAGGAATCGATGTATATCTAACTTCAGGCAATCAGACATCAAAATACCTTTCTCGCGTAAGGTAAATCGCGTGTTAGGAGCTGGTTTCGCTTGCTGCTGTGCGATGTCAGTCTAATTATAGAATTAGAATGGATTGTACTTTGAGATCGCATCCTACTTGTCGCACGGCAGAACATCGCATGCAAAAATGGGGTAAGCTTTCTCCAGCATTTTGAGGTAACCATAAATCACATACAACAGTCCTAAAACAGAAGTCCAATCCATTCAAGAATTTATCTGGACTTCAAAATAAGATTCTCATTTGAAAAATCTAGTCCACCAGCGGTGAACAAGGGCAGTTCCCCCGAGACTGCAGCCGCTAAGGAGCAAAATATTGTATCCGTTACATTTGCAACGGTATTTAGTTAATATCGCTTCAGTAGTCACCACTTATTTGTTGCCCGTCCCTATTTTGTGTAATCTCTGGATGCTTGTGGTCAGGAATAAATTTTTTTGACAGCAACTGCGTACTATTACTAGAGGAGTGTGTAATGTCCAAAACTGTCTGTAAATATGTCACTATGCCAATGACTAGTCCCTGGTGTCTATGTCAACTGTCCACACTGCACATCCCTACCTGGGATTCTCTCTGCTTTAACCTCGATTTTACTTTAACTTCCTTTTTTGTCTTTCCAGATACGGAAATTTTCTACAGAAATGATGAGGGGGATACACTTATTTTCGATGCATCGACAGGAATCCAAAGGACTGTCTTGTCAGCTGATCTACAGGTAAGTGTACTAAATATTACAATGAAATTAATACAGAATGTTATTAAATTGTTTTTAAAACTTCGAATTTAAGTTACAAGTAAACTTGTTCTGTCTGCATACACAAATTGCATCAAAAGAAAGATAGCAAATTAAGCATGTACTAAGTTTGTTGTTTTTTTGTTCACGTTATGTCTGATAATTGCAAAATAGAACTTAACACATTGTAGAGTATTATCTCCGCAGTTAAACAAGACTTAAAAATTGTTCATCTTTAGCGTCTATGTGCAATGGTTTTAAGAAGCATTTTTGTTTACGGGCGCCACCAGAGACACCAATTGCATTGAGTGTAAACATTCAGAACAATTATTTCATTGCAGGAACATAATGCAAGGACCACGAAGCACAAAAACATCCACAGGCTGGCCCCGTAGCTCAGTCGGTAGAGCACCTGCTTGGCGTGCTAGGGGTCCCGGGTTTGATTCCCTGTGGATTTTTCCCCGACCAAGATAATTCATCTTCCCCAGAGTCTGGAAGTATGAACGAGAGTGCGAACATGGGCGTGATCTAATGATTAAAATCCAACGAATACGAGTTAACACCTTCGATAGGTTAAGGAGAACGGCAGCCGATGTGACCATTGCAGTTATGAAACAAATAAAGAAAAATAATAAAAGGAAAAGAACATCCACACTGACAGTGTGTTGGAGGTTCTCCAGCCACGCCTTCCCCAAAGAAAAACATGAGAAATATGTCGAAGGAATTATCCATAGACATATCTAGTGAGGTGTATGGTTAAGGCATTAAGCCCGTCATTGTAGTGTATGTGGTAAAGTGACTGCCTCATCTTCAAGAGGTCCCGAGTTCGACTCTCGGTCAGGGTAAGTTATCTGGATAAGGTTTTTTGTTCGGGTTATTCCTTATCTTTGACATGAATGGCATGTCTAAGCTCTGTGGACCCTGGACTTATTTGAGTATCATTTCACGCACTTCATTCATCCATATGACTTAGGCGGGTGTAAATTAAAGAAGGAGAAAAAAAAAAGACCTCAGAACTCGCACCTTTCGCACACTGGTATTACATAAGTTGAGACCTCAGGATTTTTTTTTATTTTTTTTTTATTATTATTTTTTTAACCCATCCTGTATTTCTCACTTCTGCATTCCAGAAAACGACCTTGTAGATCAACCATGTTTCCAAAACAGAATGACCTCGCAGATTTACCATGCTTAGGAATCGTGTTTATTAAGTTGTCAAGGACGTCTAAATAAATGCTAATGGACCTAATGTAACCTGTACCTCTAAGCGCATGTAAGGACAATAGGAAGCACTGCAAATTATCTGTAAAACACATTTAAAGTCCCCATTGTAATGACATTATAAATAGGGATGGGTCGGTACCAGTTTTTTTCTGATTCTCGATATTTTGCAAAATACCCGATACGTCAATACTCGATCCGTCATTTCTATAGTTTCAATACAAAATAGGATGTTAGGAAAACTGTTAATGCCAATGAAATTAATTAAGTGCACATATTTAATGAGACAAAATTTAAAACCGCCCGCCTTGGTAGCGTAGGTGGTAGCATGTCTTTCTCATGTTCAAGAGGTCCCGAGCTCGAATCTCGGTCAGGGTGAGTTACCTGGATAAGGTATTTTCCGGGGTTTTGCCTTATCCTAAAAGACGAATGTCGGGTAACTCTAAGCTCCATGGACCCTGGGCCTATTTGAGCATCATTTCACCCATTCTATTCATCGTCCGATATGACTTTAAAAGTTAAAGGACGTAAATTACAACAATAAATAAATAAAAAATAAAACGTTAATGTACTTATTTTTAATCTCTATATTAGACATTTAAACGCAAAATGCGTTTTTAAAACAGCTCACTTTCATAAGTTTTTGTTTAAAAATATAGCATTCTCGCTCTTTCGGGATCAAGTCTACTTCGTTTTCTATCACATATGAGTCTTGCTGTGCTAAATAGTTTTTCAGAGAAAACTGTTGCAGGTGAATACACAAATATTTAGCGATTATCTTTTTAAGTTTTGGAAATTTTGAATTTGTTTTCCAGTAATCCAGTGCACTAGAAAGAGGAAGTGACAAATCGTTGAGATATGCAGTGATTTCTTCTGGGAACTGTTAACTGGCAGTGAATCTGACACGCGATTATTTTCGTGCACAATGTTGCTGTACAGGTACCACATTCCTAACAATTTTTGGGGATTTTCCGCAGATGACATCTAAAATAAAGAAAAGTTTGTGAACTGATCCATTTGTATGTGGGAAGAGAGAAGAGGAAGTTAAAGTTCATTCAGTGCTTGTGCCTGTTGTAACTGCCAGCAACAGACTGGACACTTTCGAGGAGAGAGTGCTATACATTTGTCGCCCTCTAATTGGTTAATATTTTTCTCTGATTATATGTTCTTTAAACTGTTGTACAATTATATCTTGTGATTTTAAATAAAAATACAAATTGCAAAATCACCACCGAAGTATCAAAGTACCCAGCGAATTTTCTGAAGTATCGTTCGATGTCGATATCACGTAAGTGTCGTTTCGAGGTATCGCAAGTATCGTGGACCAATCTCTAATAATAACTAATGAAAATTTGGTGGGATATGA
This sequence comes from Mantis religiosa, assembly GCA_030765055.1. Lineage (NCBI taxonomy): Eukaryota > Metazoa > Arthropoda > Insecta > Mantodea > Mantidae > Mantis > Mantis religiosa. Next base: position 40,475,068 of record CM060956.1, on the reverse strand, counting down.
TTTTATTCAAACCCCAGTATCCACTGCCACAAAACATGCATCTTCGCGTGATATTCTTGAGAACTACGGTCTAGAAGTCTGAGAGGTAATAATTTTAACTACATTAGTTTATATTTTGTAGAAAATGTATTACGAGGGTGGGTCAAAAAGTAATGCCTCCTATTTTTTTCCTTAAATAAGTTATGTGAAAACTTTGAATTTGGCGCAATTCCTCAAACCTTCTTCTCCAATACCCTGCAGTAGTAACTTCCTAAGTCAACAGGTGGCAGCACTGCATCCTCTAGCAAAATGGCTGACATCGACATTCGTATTAGACAGCGTTCTGTGATTGAATTTTTGACTGCGGAAGGTAAGACGCCAACTCGCATTCACGAAAGGCTAAAAAATGTGTATGGTGATGCAACGGTGGATGTCAGCACTGTTAGACGATGGGTTCGTCGCTGTAACGAAGCTGAAGGGCAAACACCATTGGCAAATGAAAAGCGAAGCGGCAGGCCGGTGACTGCAGTGACTCTGTGCAACATTCAGCGAGTCGATGACATCATTCGTGGTGATCGCCGGGTAACAACAGGTGAATTGTGTCGCATTACCTCCCTCAGTAAAGGCAGTGTGATGATTATTCAACAACTGGGTTACTCAAAAGTTTGTGCACGTTGGGTACCAATAATGTTAACCGCCCAAAACAAAGAAGCAAAGAAAACAATAGCCTCCAAACAGTTGCAGCGCTTCAATTTGGAGGGAGAGGAGTTTATGGGAAAAAATTGTTACTGGAGACGAAACGTGGGTTCATTTTTTTTGAACCTGAATCAAAGAGGCAGTCAATGGAATGGCATCACACGTCACCGAACAAAACAAAATTCAAAACTCAGCGGTCGGCAGGGAAAGTTATGGCGACAGTGTTTTGGGATGCAGATGGTGTGCTTATGATTGATTGTTTTGGAGCAGGGATGCACAAATTCTGTCCAATACGTCAGAACTCTCAAAAAGCTGAAAGCACGTCTTCGCCGAGTTCGCCCAAGAAAAACTCTGGCGGATGTTCTTCTTTTGCATGACAATGCAAGACCACACACCAGCCGTTACACCACTGCAGACATTGAGAAATTGGGATGGCAGGTCTTATATCAGCCCCCATACAGCCCTGACCTGGCACCATCAGACTTCCATCTGTTCAGGCCACTAAAGGAAGCTCATCGTGGGATTCATTTTGAAGATGAGGAGGCTGTGAATACGTCCGTGCGTCAATGGCTTAGGAAGCAAGAACGTGTGTTTTACCACACTGGAATATATGTCCTAGTTAAAAGGTGGACCAAAACTGTGGAAAATGACGGAGATTATATTGAATAGTGACAAATTAATCGTCAATGTTGTAGTTTTCAAGCTATGTAAATTGGATTCAATTTTCTTGGAAATTAAAAGAGAAAAAAACAGGAGGCATTACTTTTTGACCCAACCTCGTATTAACATAGGTGATGACCCAAAAGATATAATACGGTGCACGCATACGACTTTCTGCACCCATAGCAAATTAACATAGCCTTTTTATATTGTATTCACGTAAAAAATGAATCTTCTACCCATGTTACTTAAGATATGTTTTTGGTTAGGAATAATTTTAAACTAAGCAATAAATACAACCATACAACATGCAGAAACGGCATTCAAACTCTTAGTCGCAGTTGTGAACTCTTGCGTTGGAAAGCAATAGGAAGAAACGTCCGATAACAGTTCAACTTAATTTCCTTTCGTCCTAGCTTTGACGCTTGGAAACTGCTCTGTCTGGTTACAACAATTGGAGAATTTAGTCTCACAATTCCTCAATCGATAAAATAAACTAAATCATTTAAATGGGTCTACTGTAACTGAATATGCAACCATTTTGGCAGAATAGTGAAAGAAAACAAAAGAATCGGATTTGTCGGTACCAATACTTACTGAATGCATACTATTACTAGAAATTAGGAAAACTTATAAGATTACGTCTGCATATTACCAGAGAGCGCATAGTGCTCTATGGATAATAAAGGGTTTAAATGAACTAGAAAGAAATATTTTCAGAACAGTGGAAATATCTTAAACAAGTAATTTGAGATAGGAGACTTATGGCCTGTTAGTTTAAATGTGGAAGTTACGGCTATAAGTTCTTGAAGTGACAGTACGCCACTGCTGATGATGATACCACTTAGAGCGCACAACACACGCAAATGAAGAGACGTGTCGAGCACTCCCACTGCGCAATGGCTATGCCATGCGGCAAATCCGCATACCAGTATTAAATTGATTGGGTTCTAATTGGAGCTATGAGTTCTCTTATCCTCAGGTGAATGGTTGTAGGAAATGGATTTTGGTGGTTGTTGGCTACTCAGTCGTATTAATAACACTTTGTTTGTCGCAGAATTATTTGGTTTAATTCCTACTAAGTTTGCCTATCGACTTGGATCGGTGACCACCTGTTAGTAAAATTCCTAATATGAATTCAATTTTACTTGAAACCCTGGGTTACTTGTTTAAAGTTACTTCCGCGCGGTTTCTATTTCTTCTTTACACTGCGACTACTTTGCTCTAATAAACTTCTAATGCTGCTCCCACTTACGCTGGTTGCGCTATTCTTAACTTCCCTACACTTCAGACTTATAAATCTTCGCTTCCCTTCTTAACGCGCATGAACACGTCCTTCCTGTCGTAGTATCACCTTTTAAGTAAGATTTTCTTACTTCACGATTCAGTTCGAACCTTATTCTGACCCACTCTCTAACTTTATCACATGACCAAACCAGCTCACCCTTCTCAAATGTTACATAATTATTGGTTTCTCATTTATTTCGAATTTTCGCATTGGTTTGCAAAACTCATCTAACTCATTGACGTTCAGTCCATCCTGAGTTGGGGAACGCCTACCCTGAGTTGTTTCTAACGGTATGCATCGTTATCAAATCAGTGAAGTAAATCTCTTTAGCGTTCATGCTCAACTGCATTTTGAAAGCCCTTTGTCCCAAAACATTCCAGGCTGGAAGTATTCTATAGTTTTCAGACATTGAACTTTTACTAGCACAAAGAAGGTAACGGTCCTTCCTTCCTGTCTCTCCGAAGTGTACAGATTTTTACAAGAATATTTTCTCTTTCTTGCCGGTATGCTAGTATATATGTCATATTAAATTATATTCTTCACTTCTTATTCTTTACGTCAACTGCTATTTAATCATTACTCTATCCATTCTAATTTCATATTATTATAACAAGATTTTTATAATAATTTAGCAAAGCATTTTTATTAATTTATCTTCTTTTTTAATTATCTGATTTCGATTAATTCGCCGCCTCCTAATCGCTGCCTGATACTGCGGTTACAGCCATTAGCCATTAATATTAGACATTAGTGAAAGTTAAACGAGTTCGAGTCTCGTTTACTTTTGTCGATCTTTTCTTTTTTCATTTAATATTTTTTCTAGGCTTTTAATTCACCAAATAAGGTGCACGTCTGCTGGTTTATAAAAGCTGTACACGTTCTTCAAGTTGTCCAACAGGCAATCCTCAGCACTGACTGCAGGGTTCCGAATCAAGGAAATCATAGCAGTGTTATTGCATTGATAAATAAGATTCACGTTCTTAGTTACGAATCATGCCATTTCTTCCTATAGAATGTGCCTATCAAAAAGACGAAGAAAAATGACAAAACTAATGAACATCGAACCTTCAACGCCAGTTTTCGGCTTTATGGATTGGGCCAGCAGAACAGTCATAGAAATACCACTAGAGTAGGCTACATGATTGGGATTGGGATTTCATTACGGAGGGGATTCGGTACGTAGGCCACCATGCTGGGCCCATTGTTCCTATGCCCCCAAGTGGGGCACCCCCGGGAGGAAGGATGAGGCGAAGGTGTCCGACCCAAGGAGCTACGACAGTACAGAAGACAAGATCCTTACAGTTTACTTGGATAGAGACTTCCCCCGAAAGGCCAGGGCAACGGACATGTGTTAATGTGTTGTGTTAATGCCAGAGGTTCTACTCCCATCAGCCCTGGACCCGCAGGATCAGGGACCCGGGCCTCCTTTGACCAGGGAGTTGCCGAACTGTCCCAAAAGGGCGCCCGGCGTCCTCCGTGGGGCTTTCCGTAGGGCAAGACCTAGAAACTAACAAGCCACCCATCCCCGCCCCCCATCTGGTCCTGTGGACTCAAGACGGGATGGAAGTGGATACGCCACTTACGCGCGCCAACCCCAAAAAGGGGAAGGCTACCGATATGACCTCGGTGGAGCAGCCTGGCGATCTAGCACACCTTTTACTAGCTCTGCAGGCTAGTACTCGGGAATATTAATGGTTTCCCTCAACCCCGTCCGGAGTCGTACCCAATCACCCACGGGTATCGGGAACCACTGCCCCCTCGAGACCAACCCAATCCGAACAACTCCCCGACGGGAGGGGCTCGGCAGTTCAGCCCGAGGTTCCTCTAGTAACGTCAGAGGTACCACGAGTGCTAAGGGTCCGCAGCGCCCGCACCACGGCATCCCCTCCCCTACGGGACAGGACAACGGACACGCTCCCCTACTGCGGGACGGCAACGAGCCCAGCAGCCGAGCCCCAAAGGTCCCTGGCTGACGGTCCCGAAATGGTCCCAGCAGAGAAGCGGAGACCGGCAACCGACCTACCGTAGGAGAAAGTAGTTTTCCTCAGAACATATCATCCTGCCATGCACCGCCGAGACACCCGCCGACACTTCTACCCTGAAAGAGGCCACAGATGAGAGATGATGTGAAATGATAATGGAGATGAAATGGAGGGACAGGAAATTCAGGGGATGTAAGTAACCTACCCAGCATTCGCCTAGCGAACCGGGAAAATCCCCGAAAAAACCCATGGTCAGGTAGGTCGGCCACGGGAATCGTACCCGGGCCTCCCAAATGCGGGCCACAGACAAAATCACCCGAGCCATCCTGCTCGGTCTAAGGCAGTTAATCGCTGTTCAGAGTGGCATTGTCAGGTGATTTAGTTCGAGGTTTGAGAGATTTTTGAGGAATAAAATCTTGAGAACGTCAATAACGAGCTATTAAGAATCGATATTTCTATACTCGGGAAGCAGTTTTAAAGACATTCTAATCCAAATATTTCACCCACCTTGTTTAAATACCAATTAATCAGCATCTCATGCCAATTAGGTTTAACACAATTAACTGTGTTATGTTTAGCCGCAGACCATGCATTACCTATCTCAACTTGCTTATATTAGTCACGTATACAATCGCTGTCCGCGGTGGTAGCATGTCTGCCTCACGTTCAGGAGGTCCCGAGTTCGAATCTCGGTCAGGGTGAGTTACCTGGATAAGGTTTTTTCCGGGGTTTTCCCTTATGCTGAAAGACGAATGTCGGGTAACTCTAAGCTCTATGGACCCTGGGCTCATTTGAGCATAATTTCACCCATTCCATTCACCGTCCGATGTGACTTAACGTTGGAGGACGTAAATTACAACAGTATACAATCGCTGAAATTATTTGGTGTAGTTCATTGACATCCTATATAGTTTACCACAAAATTGTAACTGTTTTGTGAAAGCTAAATCCACTGTTCTTTCTTCACTGTCCAAATACTACAAAATTTGTAAAGACTAGAATGGTTTTTAAGACCTTATAAATATTTACATCCATTTATACACAAAACTTTCTTTTGTTTGCAGACACCGGAGACGCCGTTTCAAATCGAGATTTCCGCCGACAGAAGGTACCTGATGCTTGCTCACGGCTACAGAAAGGTACGTATGCCAGTCTCGTAAGCGTGAACTTTCTCCTTTAGCCAGGAAGTTGTTAACAGGATGGTATTTGTTTTGTTTGCAGATATTCAGACACAGCTTCCTGGCACAGTACGAGATAGTTGACCTAGAGACATTGTAAGTATTCTGTGAACCTTACACAGGTCAGTGCACGTCTTTGTGCCGAGTAGATGTTACGTACTGTATGCGGATCAAAGCTGCCCAAAGGTCACGTTTACAGGCAGCACTGATGGCCTTTAGGGCCCTTGGAATTTACATCCAAAAGGTACCGAAACTGTAGCTATTACAAAATTGCCTATAGATGGTACAAAACTCTTAAGATTTTGACATTTTAATTCAAAATTACCGAGCGAGTTGGTGTAGGCAGTAGTGCATGTCACTCGCATCCGAGAGATCGTGGGTTCGATTCCCATGACTTATCTTCCCGGGTCGCTAGGCAAATACTGGGAAGGTTACTTACATCTGCCAAATTTCCTGTCCCTCTATTTCACCTCACTTCTTTCTCATTTAAATTCACCTTTCACCACTCGCTTGTTTCAGGGTTTTAAGTGTCGGCGGGAGTCTCGGCATTGCATGTCAGGGAAAAAGGATACTCTCCTCCGGCGGGGCAGTCTCCGGTTCCCCAGTGGGATATAGAACCCCGCAGACGCCGTCGGGGAGCTTCAAACTGGAAATTGTAGGAACCTTGCCTTCTGTTCTCTTGGATTCCTGATTCTGCCACCATCTGTCTCCTCTCACCTCACCACTGTCTCCCAAGGGCGTCCCGTAAAGGGCATAGGCACGAAAAATCTCTTGAAGGACGAGATGCTAAGTTACCACACCACACCTGGTTGTACGTCATTTGTTACTCGTTTTATGGAGCAATAGCTTATCTCATGGACATTAAATTTATAGCAAAACAAAGCAATTGTCATTTTGCAGCTTTGCGTTGGCCATAAATATTTCTAATGAAGAGCATTTACCAGTTTAATGATATACACTGTGATGAAAGACTCGTTTTATTTAGGAAAAAAACTACGAATAAGGGGTACGTCTTTTTCTTGCTTTCTTTTATTTTTTGTAGCGTTTAATACGCGTTCTTACTACATAAACTCAATGGACATGACACCTGAAATTAAATTATACCTAGGAAAGGAATTTCCAGGCCTAAGTTGAGGGTATCTCCATGTCATTTGCCAGTTATGAGGACTGCGGAAGCCTTGTATTACAAAAGAAAAAAAAAAAATGAACCGCGAACTTTCCGAATTCCAACCTGACACATCATCGCGGAGCCATCTCGCACATTGAAATTGAGTTTCTATTTACCCTACTCTTTAAATGTCTTTGTTCTCGGCGTCCCATTTTAGTGAAAAAACGCTTAATTTTGCTCAGATGCCTCTTTATAAGGCTTGAGGTTCTTTTAAAGTGCCGTAAATGTATGGTACGGCCAGCGCCTTGCCTGAATGATTAGACCACTCGGCTCTCACCAAGGCGACCCGGGTGATCGCAGAATGAGACTTGTGGTGGACAACATGGCGATCTTGCGGATTTTCCCCGGGATCTCCGGTTTCCCCCGTTATCATTCCAACAATTGCTCCATCATCACCTTTCCTATCATTCGTCTCACTACCTCATACTATCATCCATTTCTCTCACTCTCACACCATACGTCGGGCTGATCACCCATCCTGGTTGTTTCTCAGATCCAAAACTTCGGTTTCTCAGTCAGACATTAAGGGATAGAGGAACGAGAATCCTCTTAACACCGGATACGTGGTATACTATGGATAAGGTGAACGACTACTTGAGAAAGCTATGAGTGATATTTGTACCAAAATTAGATGTTATATTCACATGACTTTCTCTCCCCACTATATTTTATTATAATATAGTTTTTAAAGGTGAGGGAGCAAATGTCTTCCTCACATTTAAGAGATCCGAGTTTGAATCTTTTTTAGACTGAGATGCTTTGGATAAGGTTTTTTCCGGGGTTTCCCTTATTCTGAAAGTGAATGTAGAGAAACTCTAAGCTCTAAGGACTACAGGCTCGTTTGAGGATATTTCTCCCAGTTCACTGTCTGATATGGCCTAACCAGTTAATAGTCATTAAACCTATAAAAAAAACTGGTAGGTACTCATCCATCTTTAATTATGAGATCTTTGAGATGTGCTGTTCACACACACATACACAAGCGCAGATGTTACCGTTTGGATTCTGGGGTGTCAAAACGTGTATTGTGGTGAAATATATTTTTGGGTAGAAAACAACACTTACTCTACCTACTGCACATATGGTAGAGAAGGTAAAAATGTTTGATAAGCAAGTGCTCTCCCTGCAGATGGAAGGGATAGCTCTCACTTGACTGTAACACGATGGCTATTCCACAGAAGACTGTGCACACTCTAAAAGAATGGATATAATAATGGTGCAATGTTTACATTGTGCTGTAATACATTAGACATGATCATCTACCATTCTGGTTATGCTAATTTCAGTATAGATTACGATTTTATACTAAACTAAAACATCAACTATGGCAAAATGAGCAACTGGGGAAAAAAAAGTGAAGATAAAACATGTGGAGCTACTAATCTGTCACATACTTCAATGAGATTTACCTTAATTAATGGTGGGTGGGCACAAAAGCTTTTAAAATATTTTTACTGATGAAATAAGTGGTAAATAACTAAAATGGTACATTTTCCATTTATTTAATAAGTAATGATCTAAGCAGATGATGTGTGAGCCACTTAAATATCTAAACTTCTTAATATATTCAACAATATAATATGTTAAAATCACATTTTATTATTATTTATTATTGTTGTCATGTCATCATTTCTGTAATTTGGATGCCAAAATGTGACAAATCAGCATTTACTCCCTAACAACTCTGAAATAATATTGAAAGTATTCTAAAATATACTATTAAATGCTCCAAGGTGAGCTTAAAAAGGCTACTAAATATTTCATGCCATGAATTAAGCATGTAAGTCAAGAGGCTTTAGTTACAAGAAAAATGTTTGATGTTTACAAATCAATGACAAGTATAATAACTTATATGAATATGAAATGATTTAAAGGTTTGCATATTTTATGCATTTAATTAATTTTCCTCATCTTGCAGCATGTTTTTATTGCATTCATAAAAAATATTTTTCTCACCTCTCTCCTGAAGAATATCCTTTTTTATATGCTCTTGTACTCTAACATGAAATAAACACCAATTCAATATGGACAATATTCAAAAGAGAGCATCATATTTTGAAGAACAATAGGTATTAAGTGAAAAAGGTCACAAAGTTTCCAGCAAAGAATGATCTGCAGATGAACAGTTTTATAATACTATACTAATTTGGATTCAATACTGATCAATGAAATGTGTGCATGCACGCGCGTGTGCGTGTTTTTTTTTTTTTAAAGAAGAATTAACAGCATGTCCCATTACAAGTAATACAATATGCTGTGCATTCTTTAGTGTTCAAGTTATATCTTCGTATGGTCATATTTTATGTCCTTTTAGTTCCTATCCTTGTAATCATTGTTGATATCACTCTCACTGTCACGACTTTAACTCTTGGTTTTTACACTGCATTGTACTTCACAGTCCTACTGAGTTGCAAAATTGTTGGAAGTCTCTCAGATATTTGGATGCAAGCTGTTGTGCAGTTGCTGACCAGCTTCCTCCTGCTTTCTTAATTTCTTCTCTTAATTTGTTTTTTTGTTGTAGTACTACTGGGCATTCATATATTCTGTGATGTACCATTTGGTGTCCTGTGTTGCATGAACACGTAGAGTTATCTGCAATGTGGAATCTGTGTTTGTATGCATTGGTTTTTCCATGTCCTGTAGTTAAAGCTGTAAAACAAAGCGTGAGTGACAGATTCACCTTGAGTCTCTCTCTAATGAAGGGGAAGAAAACCCTTGTTATTGCTCATTTGGTTGTGTTGTTCCATCTGTTCTGCCAATCATGTATTCCCTTTTCTCTAATTTCTGCTTCAATTGTAGATTTTGCTATCCTGTTGTAAATTGTTTTTATTCCTGTTTCTTTGCTAACTTGTCTGCTAGTTCATTTCCAGGAATGCCGATGTGTGCCTTTACCCACTTGAAGTGTATTTTCCAGTTTTGTTGACTAAGTGCTGTTATAATTCTATGTATATCTGTTGTTATGGAATTATGTTTCTTGTTGTTCTCGAAAAGTGACAGGGTTACTTGACTGTCAGTATGGAGTGTAATTTTGTCTTTTCTAGTTCTGCTACATTAAGTTTATTGATTTCTGTCATAGCTTTTAAGATGACTATCTGCTCGGCTTGATTATGAGAGCAATGTGTGTGTGTGTGTGTGTGTGTGTGTGTGTGTGTGTGTGTGTGTGTGTGTGTGTGTGTGTGTGTGTGTGTGTGCGTGCGTGTGTGTGCGTGCGTGCGTGCGTGCGTGCGTGCGTGCGTGTGCATGCGCGCACGCGTGTGTGTGTGTGCTTGCATGAACAATCAAGCTGATACAATAGAAGAAGAAATTCATACAGAAGCAACGACTTCATTTGGTGTAAAGTGGATGACATCTAAATGCAGGTTTGGAACACCATGGGAGTGGAATGGGAGAAAAGACATTTGTATGAACAAATAAGACTAATGGATGACAGTAACTAGTAATCTAATTACATTCATGTATGGTAATCCCACAGTATATTTTGACAGTCCTTGTCTGCATTACCATCTGTTTATACTTCCAGAACAAGCACCTCATTGGAGAACAGTGAACCTGGCCCAGAACGTAAGATACATCAGCTGGTTGTATGGGCCCCTCAAGGAAATGGATTTGTATATGTCCATCGCAACAACCTTTACTACAGACCAAGTGCAGCTCTTCCCAATGAAATTCAAATAACAACCACTGGTGTTCCAGGAGTAATGTATCATGGCATTCCAGATTGGGTATATGAAGGTAAAAAGGAAATGCAAAACGTTCGCATGCATAAAATCAGATTACTTTTTGTCATGTAAAGCATGTTTTCATTATTGTTATAAAACCTAAAGGAGAACAGAGAATTATTTTTAAAATTCTGTTTGTTTCAGAGGAAGTGTTCAGCTCTAACTCGGCACTCTGGTTTTCTCCAGATGGCAACAAACTGGCATATGGAAGTTTCGATGACAGTAAAACAAAAGTTATGTCAATACCATTTTATGGGTTGCCTGGCCATTTGGACTATCAGTACACACATGCAGTTAACATTAGGTACCCAAAGGTAACTTAAAAAATTTAATTTGCCTTATATTTTCCAACATTTCTTCAACTCATATATTCTCCCAAATAAATGAAATGAAGGCTTATAATTAATTGTTGAAAAAAGCAAAATGTTAAGGGGTTGAGTGTTTATTTAGAACTTATGTTTTGAGACCATTGACAGCTCTTGATTTATTTTAATGAAACTTTTGAGCAATTCTACTTCCTGTAAATTGTGGTCTTAAAATTTACATCAGTGTAAACTTTCCAAACATGACAAAATAAATGTTTAAACAAATGTCTTTAAATATCTATTTATATACAGAATATTCTGAAGAAAAACTGTAAAATTCTTTATTTTTGCCAAAAATCTGTAATATCTGTGTCTTTCTTATTTTCATGCATTAATTGCAGCTTTTATAATCAAATATATTTTATATGTCCAAATACCTAACTCTAACATTTAGCTGAGGAGCACTCTCAATCTTATTTTGATATGTTGATTAAAGTAAATTATATATGTTTTGAAAGTAAAAATAAAATGCTAATAAATGGCATTAAGAAAGAATATCATCCAATAACACAATGGAAATACTTCTCAACAAAGGTTGTTTTTTAATTTAATTTTTATGACTCTTAACAAGTGTTTGTTCCTCTGTAATACAGAGACTAGTGTTCCTGCTTAGCCTTAACAGAAAAGCATGGTTCAATTCCCTGATGTGGAAAAATGGAAATTGAGTTTTTATTTTTGGATGTCCTTAAACTACCTTGTTTCTCAGCATCCCATTCTATATTAGACATAAAAGAACATTTTATTTTGCTCAGAGACTTCGTTATCAGGCTTTTGGTTCTTTAATGTGCCATAAATCTGTGACATGGGACCATTGACTTTACATCATTTTCAAAGAATCTGGAGAACCAGCGGTTAAGATGTTACTTCTAGACTATGGAGGATGGTCCCTGATATGAAGCAAAAATACTGGCCTTCATATGGGTATGGTGATAACATTTTTAACCAAAGTTTCAAGCCTGGTTATGGAGCTGCTTGGCTTGTACCTTTATTTAGGGTGTTTCCTTAATCTTTAAAATACCTAAGTTTCTTTAGGTGTTCAGACAATTGCACATTCATTTCAAATGCCCAAGCACCACCATCTGTTGTGAGTTATTTAATTAAGGGAAGGAGGGAAAAAGAAGAAACAGAAAATCCAGAATATAGCGATAAAATTACACTCTAAAGGGAATCAAATGGCATTAAAGAGCTTGACCATAACAAAAAACAAACTGATATGCATTACTTTATTGAATTTCAGCCAGGCACACCAAACCCAGTAGTTTCACTTAGAATGGTGGATCTGGAAGCACTAAAGACTGGCCTACCTGTAGTAAACAACGACCTCCCACCTCCACCTGTGCTAAAAAGCAGGTAAGTGTTCTAAAATGTAATTAAACAATGATGTTTATAAATAATTCTATGGATTCTAAAACATGTTTATTTTTCAGTGATCCAATTCTAACTGCAGCAACATGGTCTACAAATAATACTTTGACAGCTGTCTGGATGAATCGAGTGCAAAATGTTGGCAAGATAGTTACTTGTAATGCAGAGACTTTGAACTGTGCAGAGGTAAGAAGCTATACCTACAATTGTGTACTTGTTAAATATTAAGAAATCCTAAGATTACTAAATTAAATCCAACATTGGATCACATCCAATTTAAGTTAATGAACAAATATTTATTCACAAAAGCTGATGTAAATACTGTTTTAAATGATATGCAAAGAATAATTATTTATGTATACCTACTTCAGAAAGTGAATTCGTGAGTGAAATGTTAACATTGGAGTTGTACTTGAAGTTGAATATGATAAAGATTAGATAGGAAGCAGATGAAACAATGTACGATAAAAAAATGGCAATTGTGATCGGTGATTCGCTAGTGAGGTATACTGACAAATTTATAGACGAAGAAGCTACAGTGTATTGCTATCCTGGTGCAAAAATTCAACACCTGAAGCGGGAACTTTTAGAGAATAAAGACGACCCTGATGTTATAATAATTCATGCAGGAACAAATAATATCATTACAGCAAAGGATCCAAATGAGATTATGGAGGAAATGGAACAGCTTGTGGAAGTGATTAATGAACTATTCCCTCGAGTAAAAGTGTGTATCAGTGGAGTGTTGAGACGTCGGGACGAAGACCCCCGATACATTGATGCAATAAATTCTGTGTTAGAATGGGTGTGTGAACAAAAGAACTGTATATTTATTGACGGAAACTCATGGATCACAGATAGGGATCTTGGGAGAGATGGACTTCACTTAAATAGAAGGGGTTCACTAATTATTGGTAAATTGTTTAATAGATACATTGCATGCTGCAAACCAAAAAACTCATATTAAATGGTAGTTGTGATCTTATAAAGTTAAGAGCAATATCTAATATTAATAATAATTTTGGCAGAGTAAAATATAAAGCAATTAAGGATTCCAAACAAATAAGAAATTATAACAAATTAAATGATGACTGCAGAATGTATTGTCATGCAAAATATGAGTCAAGTATTAGCAAAATAACAGACATAAATGACTTGAGTATAGTGTATCATAATGTACAGTCCCTTGGCAATAAGCTTCTTGAAATTGAAATTTTCTTAAAATCAATGGAAAATATTCAGGTATGTTGTTTTACAGAACATTGGATTAAAAAAACCTGCATTAGCCTAGATTCGCATATCTTTTCAAACTTTATAGTTGCAGACTTGTTCTGTAGAGAAAACTACACACATGGGGGTACCATGATTGCAGTAAAAAAAGGAATCAAATATAAGAGGTATTTAAAAACCAATATGCTAAATGAAGAACTGATATTTGAACACTCTATAATTGATATACAGGAACTAAAATTATTTATTGTATGTATCTATCGCTCTCCAAATGGGTGTATGCTACTTTCCTAGATAAACTTGAGAGTTTGATTAATACACTCCAAAAACACTCTCGACAAATCTTTATATGTGGAGACTTTAATGTTGACTTCTTAAAAGACAACCCATCAGTACATAAATTAAAAAACTTACTAGCATTGTTCAATCTCTCAAATGTAATTAGTAACCCCACAAGATTAACTTTACAGTCAAATACGGCAATTGATGTTATAATTCTAGACAAATCTATCATTACTGTCAAGCTGGAGAATATTAACACTGGTTACTCAGATCATAATGCTATTGTATCCAATTTAACAAACTTTAGGACTAATAATGCTAAAATAACTCCCCAAACATGTTATAAAAGGGTATTTTCTACTGCAAATATTCAATATTTCAATACGCTCTTAAACCTTGAAGACTGGACTGATGTCTACACTGAAAAAAGAATAGATGAAAAATTGCAAAAGTTTTTACTGACATTTTTGCATAATTTTAATACAGCTTTTCCTTATACAGTTGTTAAACAGAAGCAAACTAGTAAAAGGAAGAAATGGATAACAAAGGGAATTATTATCTCTAGCAAAAGAAAACGCTATCTAAATCAGTTGAGTAAAGTAAACAAAACTGAAGCATTTATAGAATATCATAAGAAGTATAAGCAAATATATAATAAGGTAATAAAAGCTGCAAAAAAGCAATATATAGATACTTGCATTTCAAATTCGTCGAATAAAAATAAGACTATCTGGAATATAGTAAAAAATGAAAGCACTAACAACATGGTCAGAACTAGAGACAAAATTACTTTAATAGTTGATAATACAAAATTAGATAATCCTGCTGAGGTATCAAATATCCTTAATAAACACTTTATTAGTGTTGCTGATAGAGTACCTTTGACTCATCCCAATATAACAAATACTCCTATCAAATTAATCAGAAACGATAAAAGTGTATTTCTCAAACCAGTAACTTCTGAGGAGATTCTTAAAATAATACATTCAAAAAAGAACACATTCTCTGCTGGATTTGATGATGTACCAGAGTGTATAATCAAATCTTGCAAAGAATATATAGTAGCACCATTAATGGATATATGTAATTGTTCTATATCAACAGGCAAATTTCCTAATGTCTTAAAATTAATAAAAGTTGTACCAGTATTTAAGAAGGGAGATACAAAAAATGTTGATAATTATAGACCTATCTCAGTTCAATCGGGGTTTTCAAAAATCTTGGAAACTGTTATGTTCAACAGGATATCTCCTTTTCTTGAAAAATATGTATTCAGTGATAAACAAAATGGATTTAGGAAAAATAAATCAATTTCTAATGCACTATACTCCTTTATGAAACAAACATTAGAAGGGTTTGATGCAAATAATTATACTATTGGGATTTTTATGGATTTGTCTAAGGCATTTGATCTGGTTGACCATAATATTCTATTATCCAAACTTGAAGCCTATGGTATAAGAGGGGTATCTCATGATTGGTTTGAATCCTACCTTGAGGGTAGAAGACAGTATACTGTAGTTAATAATGAATTAAATGGTCATAATATTAATTCCAATATTGAAATTGTGAGATGTGGGGTTCCACAGGGTTCTATCCTGGGACCACTGCTTTTTCTAGTATATATTAATGACCTTCCACTTAATATTCCCCATGCAGAAACTATTCTATATGCTGACGACACTAATATAATTATCAAAGGCTGCAATAATTCTGAATTGCAACATTATGCTAATACTGTGATGACAAATATGATGCATTGGCTAACTAATAATAAATTACTACTTAATATTAAAAAGACACAAAGTATGCATATTTCACTATCAAATAGAAATGAAGCTAATATAGCTCCTGTAATCACTTTTGGCAATGAGGTAATACAATATACCAATGAAACAAAATTTTTGGGGGTAATTATTGACAAATTTTTAACCTGGAAGCCGCATATTCAGTATATTACTGCAAAAATTAATAAAGCCCACTACATAATATCAGTGCTAAGGAAAATTTGTAATACACAAACATTAATGCTGATTTACTATTCATATGTGCAGTCTTATCTTGCATATGGTATCTTTATCTGGGGATCAGCTACCGAAATAAAAGATTTATTTGTAACACAAAAGAAAATAATAAGAAGAATGTTTAATCTAAGCAAAAGGACTCATTGTATGAAATATTTTAAGGAAAATAATATACTAACTCTGCCATGTCTGTATATCTTAGAAACCGTATGCTTTATAAACAACAACATACAATATTTTCAAACAAATAACACTATTCATGAACATTATACTAGGAATGGTGCTAAATTACATATACTGGGATCAAGATCAAATAAAAAACTTAACTCAGTACTTCATAAAGGGGTTCACATGTATAACTTAATCTTAAAGAAAATCGAAAACAATGATAAGAAAAGATTCAGAAGAGATGTGAAATCATTTTTAATAAATCAGTGCTTCTATAGTACTCAAGAGTTCTTTGAATATTTTAGGTACCAGATTAAGTAGAGTAAATGATTACATAAGAATAATTTTATGATACTAATGGTTGACAATTCATGTAAGTTTTCTGTATTTGTTGACATTGATACAATTTAATCTGATTATTGCATGTAGAATTAATTCTGTATTTTCTGAATTTCTAGTTTGTATTGTTTGTACTGTATCTTGAAAAAGCAAATATTTCTGTACAGAAATTAAATGCTAAATAAATAAATAAAATTCAGCAGTTGTAAAGTACCTACTTTTTGTATCTTACTGTTTAAAAATTATATTATTTTTATTAAACATTGGAATCTATACTTTAGAAGTAGGAACATATGTTGTTCTTTAATTGTATATAAAAGCCCATCTAAAACCTCTACCTATCCAAAACCTTAGCCTACACATGGCTAGTGTGGAAGAACAAATAATTTCCATCAATTAGCCTCTAGAATCAGTTTAATAACTTTCCTTCAGCATCCAAACAGCATATTATGCAATTCTTTTATAAGTTAACTAGATGATATGGCTAGTTTTCAGGGTGACTTTTAGATTTGAAGTAATATTTAAATAGAGTCAACATAAAAATTCAATGCCATGGCTGGGATTTGAACCACGGATCTCCTGGTTTCCATCCAGTTGCTCTAACCTATTGAGCTACCATGGCCAACTTGCCGTCATGACATTAAATTCTCCATTTGACTCATATATTTCCCCGGTAGACCACAAGGGGCTCTCGCATTCGAGATACACCGTTTGTGGCAACTTACTATTGTAAGTACTTAAATCCCAGGCTTCATCATTTAACTCTTATTATTTTAGTTAACTGACGAAAATTAATCATTTCTTCACACTAGCTCGAGACTTAAGTACTTACAATAGTAAGTCGCCACAAACAGTGTATCTCGAATGTGAGAGCCCCTTGTGGTTTACCGGGGAAATATATGAGTCAAATGGAGAATTTAATGTCATGACGACAAGTTGGCCATGGTAGCTCAATGGGTTAGAGCGACTGGACAGATACCAGGAGATCTGTGGTTCAAATCCCGGCCGTAGCATTGAATTTTTCATGTTGACTATCTATTAAAAGCCTTAGCCTATATACGGCTAGTGTGCAGAAATGATTAATTTTCGTCAATTAACTAAAATATTTAAATTATTCTCATTAGCTGCCCATGCTTTTGCTAGCATATTTTTCTTCAGTCCAACTGAATTCTTGTGTTGTTTTAAATACGTCTTTTTCTTTCTTTTCTTTTTTTTTTCTTTTTTTGGGGGGAATAATTTCTTATGCCATAATTAAAGCTCACATTTTTGTTATATTGGTGGTTAACAATATTGATAGAGATATTTACACATTTCTTCTCAAATGGAGAAGAAATGTGTGACTTTCAAGTCTGAAGTACAGAAAGCTTAAAAAATTTGAAGAATTAAGCCCATCATTAGAATATGTGGAGTGGAATTACAAATACAAACCTTTTGCACAGCGACTGTCCTAAATCTGGCAGACACAATGTGCACAATGAAGGAACGCAGTTTGGAGGGGGCAAATATAAGAAATGTCTTGAGTTCAGTTTAATGAAAATCAGTTGGGGAGACAAGTGGTGCCGGTCCCTACTATCCTCTTACAATGACATTGTGCAAAAGCTCATACTACAGATTCCAAGAAACAATCACAAGAATGCACAGATCACTCTATCTTACTCAAGGCAAGGGAAAGCAAAGTGTGTTTGAAGCTTAAAATACAGTAGTACATAAAATATAGGTTTACCTTAAGTGTAATTTGTACATATTACAGCATCTAAAAGCTGTATAATTTGTGTTTTATTAATCATAAATAAACTTACTTGTTTGCTCCCATAAGCTGCAGTATCTGTTATGGCTGCATGGACCTAAATCAGAGAGAACATACATATTCAATTAGTTTCAAAATTAAGTGGATTAACATGCTAGTTTGCTCTTCTCACAACTATGACATCCTTCATCTCAGCACATACCAAACTATAATCCTGCACCAAGGTAATCCATACTACAAAGACAATAATAGTAGAGGTAGCAACAATAACAATAGCAACAACAACTTTTCCAAGTTATATCTAAGGAACTCTCTGTTTAATTACTTTTTAAATTAACAAAGGCTGCAGTTGTCCTTATGTTTTCCATCAACTACTAAAGTCTCTATTTCTTTCCCTTTCCTCTGTAAAAAGCACTTATCAAATGACTCAAATGACTAATTCATAATATTCATTGGATACAATTTTTTATATACATCTCTGTCTCTCTCTGTCTCTCTCTCTCTCTGTCTCTCTCTCTCTCTCTCTCTCTCTCTCTCTCTCTCTCTCTCTCTCTCTCTCTCTCTCTCTCTCTCTCTCTCTCTCTCTGTCTCTCTCTCTCTGTATATATATATATATATTTATTTATTTATTTATTGTGACTTTGTGGGTTCGTGAAATTAAAAGTCCAGGTTACAAACACTAAAAATTGCTCTTTATTTCCATAGAAACACACTTTGGTCTACCCCTACAGTAGCAGAATTATGTCACATGCACAATACAACTTGCAAGGTCATCAACCACAAACAAAGTTCACATAGCTGCTCACGTACATGAGTCCAATTAACAACTGTCCCCCAGTGGCAGGCGGCAGCTCCTTTTATAGCTTACTCACTATTCCAGAAATTTGTGTAATGTTCTCAAACAATCAGGACGGCATTAGAAGATAGACAAACTCTCCAGAAATCCATCTCATTCCCCCCACCGTTTCGGCAAGCTTTTATCTCCGAACTGTACTGTCCATCCTTTTGAACTCGTCCCTAGCGCCGCCTCGCCGCAACAATGCATTCGCGACAATATATATATTTCTGTATGTGATTATTTAATATATTCTGGTAATGAATCCGGTTACAATATCAGAAAAAATGTAGTAACTTCCTTACATAAGTGATAACAGATTTAATTGTCATTTCTTTAGCTGTACCTTCTGTTCTGTTAGTTACTGAATTGCTCGGAGTGGAATATTTGCAGCTTTTATCTAGTTTTACACACACTTTTTACACTTATTTTAAGTTCCATAAAATGTCACTGGAAAAATAGCTACTATATTTACTCAACAAAGCCGCTTCCTCAAGCATGTTCTTTGGTGACTTTGATATGTTTATATCCTAATGTCTTAAAGACCTTTGATAGTGTGTTTATCATTTAGAGACTGAAATTAAATTATGTCCATCAAGAAGTACAGTGCTTTTCAGTATTAGTATTATATCCCTCTTAATCTACACTCCTATACTTTCTTTTCCTCTCTCCCTACCTAGTGCATACACACGCACCCCCCCCCCACACACACACTCTCTTTATCATATTAATATAGATAGATAACTAAGCAATTCTTAGTATAGAACTAAGTAAGAAATATAGTAATAACTTATTAATTTACAGAATTATCCTATTCTTAAATCTGCATACTAAAGATTCAAATATAATTTAATAAAAACTTATGCAGTAATTAAAAATTACAATGTTGTAAAAGACACTCAGTTCCAAAACTTTCTGAATAGCGTATTGTTCAAGATCTGGTATTATAATAAATATACTATTTATCAAGAATATTTTGCTTCTGAAGGTCATGTAATACATTATCTCTTATCCAGACTATGCATATTCATGTTAATTTGTTGTATTGTTATTTTCTTCTCAGTGATTGCATTAATACTGTAAGTGCTTTCCAACATTCCAAAATCTAATTATTAATTCAGTCTGTGTTTATTTTCAGATGCTGTCGATTAGAGAGAAATCAGGATGGTTAGACATATTTACTCCACCTCTGTTCTCTTCAGATGGCAGCAAGATGGTTCTAATTCTTCCTGAAGAACAAGATCAGGAAGCTGGAGCTTTTCGACATGTTGTCATGGTGATGAAAGCAAGAACAGTTGCTCTAACAGCTGGCAAATACACTGTCTCTGAGATAGTATCATGGGATTCAAAGAGAAATAAGATGTAAGTCACATATTGTTCTAACACAGACATTTTGAGACTCTCTGAATCCAAAATTATTTTTAGAAAAAGGTGTGTTTATGTGCATACATGTATGTATATGAACTACATAACACAAAAGCATTAATCGACTCCCTTTAAATTTAATTTAACAAAAGCAAAAGTTGATTAAATATAAAATTTGACAATTATGTTCAGTTTTTCCAAGGATGTGAACAGAGCTGTAAGATATTTTCTCCACCATAAACTACCCCCTCTATATAGAACATTTTTCTTTGGTTTTTACTATCTCAGAAATGACTCTAATGATTTTGATTAAAATATGTTTAAGCTATTTTCATGACAGATAAAATATAAGTTGAATTTTCTGGGAATAAAATCTTAATTCCACTTTAATCTGAACCACTTTTGTATAACTGGTAATCTGTAAATGATCGACAAAATTTTACTGCACAAAAAAGTGTAACTCAGCTCTGTAGTTTGGAGATAGCATGTTTGCCTCACAATTAAGAGGTCTAGAGTTTGAATTTTGATTATGATAAGTTACCTGGTTATGGTTTTTCTTGGTTCTTCCCTTATCTTGAAAAATAAGTGTTGGGTAACTCCAAGACTAATGGATGAGCATCATTTTACATGTTTAATTCACTGTCCAATGTGATTTAATCAACTAAAATGTAAACAAACAAACAAACAAAATCCTCAAACCGCACAACTTTTGTCAAAACATTTATGGAGCAAACCATTTTTGAGATTTTTGTTTGTTATTGATTTGAATTTTCAGATACTTATACTTTTCTCAAAATAGCAAATTCCTTTTTATTTTTACTTTCTCTACCCATACACAACAGTTAGAGAAGGTATTACATTTCACTCAAATGTTTGAAAGCATTTTTAGAAAAATGCATTCATTAATGTGTGCGATGTGTTCAAATATAATTCAAAAATGTTGGTTGAGTACCAAAGTTGGTTTTAAGTTCCAATGACATGCCAGAAGTATTTTCTAGAAAATCTCCCCATCCATAACTATGCATGGGATAGAAAATTTTTATTATTTTTTATTTTCTCAAAAATGACTTGACGATTTTGATTAAAATACCATGTGTTTAAGATAGTTTCACAAAATGTGTATCTTGAATTTTCTGGACATAGCATCTGATGTTCTGTTTGTTCTCGATGACTTTTGCATAATGTCCTAACCATAAGAGGACAAAATCTTGCTTTGCAGAAATGTTCATCTCCTTAAAGCACATAATTTATATAAGACACTTTTTTCGTTATTGAGTTATCCATTTGCAAGGTATTTCTTATTATTAGTTTGGATTTTTTTAAACGGGAAGCTGTTATTTTTAAGTTAAAACATTCTGACAAGCTCTTAAAACATTTGACTATCACATTTTTTTTTTCTTTTAGTTTACATCCTCCAACGTTAACTCATATTGGACAATGAATGAAATGGGTGAAATGATGCTGAAATGAGCCCGGGGTCCATGTAGCTTAGAGTTATCTGACATTCGTCTTTCAGGATAAGGGAGAACCCCGGAAAAAGCCTTATCCAGGTAACTCACCCTGACCGAGATTCAAACTCAAGACCTCTTGAATGTGAAGCAGACACACTACCATCTATGCTACCGAGGCAGATGACTATCACTTAAGGCACTATATTCCCCTTATGGAAATATTGTTGTTGTTTTCAAATGCTAGGCTTTGGCACCTTATGGAAATATTTAAGAAAAGCATTTCTATACATGTTTTTCTCAATTAACATCAAGTTAATAGAAGAATAAGTTTATATAGTTTGTCAAAATAAATATTGTGCTTGTTAACACTCTTAATTATCATGGTCACATCAGCCCCATTAGTATGCTGGAATTTCATAATTTCATCTTGCAGGAGTTCTTTTATATAAGATTAAATTTACTGACATGGGGCTGTGGTTTTTAAGTGCTCTTAAAAACTATCAATCTGGGCTGTAAACCTGCAACCTTGGGATCAGTAGGCCAGCGCCTAACTAAATGAGCCACCTAGACTGACAATACAGTCTGCTGAAGAATGGTAAAGAATGTTATATGAATATGCCACATCAGATTTCATTTTTCTTCTTCTTCTTACTTTTTTTTTTTTTTTTTTTCATACAAAGAGAAGAGAATTTCAAATGTACCAACCAGCTTTGAAAAGATTTGACTATTCATACAAAAGTGAATTGAGAAGATATTGACACATTGCTTCACTCACACTGTTTATTCACAGGACATGTTTCAAGAGCTCTCGCTCCTATCATCAGCTGTTTCAACGGTTTCAACCCAAATTTAGTAGACAAAACAGTTAACAGACTCAACAAAGCTAAGAAAATAAAAGAAACCACCACCCTAGAACCTACAGGAGAAAAAGAGAAAAAACTTTTTAAAAAATTCACCTTCCACCCATCAGCCTATAACAAATTCCAAAAAATCTTCTCAAAACACAACATAACTCTTGCACCTCAAAATAGGTTTAATATCAGAAATTTGTTAAAAGGCCCTCCCAAAAATTCAATCACTACCAAAGAAAAACCAGGAATCTATGAGATCAAATGTGAAACTTGCCCTAAAATTTATATAGGAAAAACAAAAAGAAATATTAACATCAGAACTAAAGAACATCTAAGAAACATTAAAAATGGTGAAACAGAAAAATCAGCAGTGGCTTTTCATTTTTTGAATACTAGACATGACATCAACTTGGAAACATCTCTAATAAAATATGTTAATCACCCCATAGACCTTTCCGTATGGGAAAAAATCTTCATCAACAAAAATCGTCATAGAGTCATGAATTTTGAAACTCCACCACCGGACATCTTTGACAAGTACATCACGCCATCTATTGACAAAACGGAAAACGAGGAAACCACTACAACTTGCACTAGTCGAGTATCAGCTGATGATAGGAGCGAGAGCTCTTGAAACATGTCCTGTGAATAAACAGTGTGAGTGAAGCAATGTGTCAATATCTTCTCGATTCACTTTTGTATTAATTTGTGCTTCACTGTCCCTACGCTTCTTCCAACTTTATACTTTGATTTGACTATTCCTTTAGCTTAATGTATTCTTCTTATACCTACAACGAAATGAGTAAGTGAAATATGAAGCTTTATTTATATTAACAATAAAATAGAAGAATAAGAAGAATATTTTGTAAAAGAGTGAGTAGAGAAAGTAATATGAATGCAACAAAACATACTTTCTTCTGAGAAATGAATGTTGGCATCATGTGTTTTATGTTGCAGATATTACCTGGCTACAGAGGAAGCTGATCCATCAACACTACATCTATACAGTGTATCAGATAATCCTGAAACAGCACCTAATACACCTGAATGCATCTCATGTAATGTAAGGACTGTGAACGGAAAGTCTGAATGCCTATATACAAGAGCATCATTCAGCAAAGGCAGTTCTTATTACACTCTTACTTGTTCTGGGCCAGGCATTCCAGAGACCTCGCTTTTTAATAAGGTAACTAAACATGTAGAAGTTCACATGTGAAAAGTTATTCTCCACTTCTAAGCTAGGGTAGAATATAGCAACATTTTGTAAGTTCTATAGGATTGCTAAAGGAAATGTGTGGCATAGAGCTTGCATTGAGTGAAAAGTATGTCCCCCCATTATGATAGCACTGCAAAACTAATAACCTTTACCTCCAAGTGCCTCGACATCTGTCATATTCACCTGATTTGCCCTCAGCAATTACTTTTTGTATCTAATCCTGAACAAATGGATGCCTAAATGAAAAGACCCATGAGGTTGAAGCTGAGGCAGATACTTCTTAAGTGCTTAAAAAGCTGGAAATTTGTTGGAAGAAATGCAATGATTTATAACGTGACCACATCATTCATTACAGGAAAGAAAAAAGGAAAGAAAGGGGGAAAATAAGAAGAAAGATTTCTCTAAATCGTGTTTTCTTAATCAGCCTGACTACTTTTAAAATACCCCTCTAAATATACAAGCAAGGATTCTTCTCCATCATTTAAGAGCAATGCTAGCCTCTGTTTCCTAAGATCACAAAAATCCCAGTCTTAAATTTTGGGGGAAATTTGAACAAAAAATTTTATGAAATGTACTACATATATATTGGTAGATAGAGTCAACATGAAAATTTCAATACCATCGCCAGGATCTGAACCATGGATCTCCTGGTTTCCGTCCAGTCGCTCCAAACCATTGAGCTACCATAGCGGGGAAATGTATGAGTCAAATGGAGAATTTAGTGTCATGACGGCAAGTTGGCCATGGTAGCTCAATGGGTTGGAGTGACTGGACGGAAACCAGGAGATCTGTGGTTCAGATCCCGACAATGGCATTTAATTTTTCATGTTGACTCTATCTACCAAAAACCTTGGCCTATATATGGCTAGTATGAAGAAATGATTAATTTCCATCAATTAACTAAAATAATAAGAGTTAAATGATGAAGCCTGGGACTCAAGTACTTACGACAGTAAGTTGCCACAAATGGTGTATCTCAAATGCGAGAGCCCCTAGTGGTTTACCGGGGAAATGTATGAGTCAAATGGAGAATTTAGTGTCATGACGGCAAGTCGGCCATGGTAACTCAATGGGTTGGAGCAACTGGACGGAAACCAGGAGATCTGTGTTTCAAATCCCGGCCATGGCATTGAATTTTTCATGTTCACTCTATGTACCAAAAACCTTAGCCTATATACGGCTAGTGTGGAGAAATGATTAAGTTCCATCAATATATATTGGTATTTTAAAAATCCCTGAGATATAAACAAAAAATTATAAAATATCTCCTATACATAAAAAAACTAAATAATTTAAATTATTATTAAGTTATGTAACCCCTAGTAATACTGCTAAGAAGCAAAGATAAGAAAGTGAGTAGATACCACTAAATTAAATTTTAACATTAAAATAAATAGTGAAATGTATAACCATAGTACAAGAAAACATAAATTAATAATGACAATCCTGCTAAAGATGACATTTAGTCTGTACTTTACATAGCTTCCTAGCTGTAACTGTTGCAAAGTGAAATAAAAACTGTATCAAGGTTGCATATACGAGGGCTGTTCAATAATGTTCAATTACTCATCCTCATAATTTTGATGGTCCTTCTCAAAATAGTCTCCCCTGAATGCAATGCACTTGTCCCAGTGTTTCTGCCAGTCTTCAAAGACAGGCTGGAAACCATTTTTTGAGAGATCCTTCAAAATTGCCTCCGGAGTCTTCACCATGCTTCTGATGATGGATAATGCCTCCCATGAAGACGTTTCTTCAAGTTAGGGAATAGAAAAAGGTCACATGGGGCTAAATCTGGACTATAGGGAGGGTGAGGGATGCACTTCACGTTGATTTTTGCAAGATATTCAGCAACAACATTGGCAATATGCGGCCGTGCCTGCTTCATGTAAATGTGGTCTTTTGCGCCTGATATGGACTTGCAATGTTTTCAGGACATCCCTGTAGTATTCTCCAGCTACTGATGTGTGTGCAGGTACAACATGCTGATAAACCATTCCATGAATATCAAAGAATGAGATGACCATAACAGAAGCAACCACTTTTACTTTTTGTGGGGTTGGTGATGGTGGTTTGGGGGGTTGGTCGACACTAAGCTTTCCTGTTTGCTCTCAGGATCAAAATGATGTAGCCAAGTTTCATCAGCAGTGATTATGTTTGAAAGAAACTCCGGATCTTCCTCTAACATCAACTTTAACTGCATGTTACCTCCATTGCAGCGGTAGGCAATACTGAACATGTCTGAACTTGCCTGGTTCTCACAGGCGGGAACCAGGAGTACCAACAATGAAACTACTACAGTGTGTTTGTTTCATATTAAGCTAACAGAATATAATAAGATTGAATTTTAGTGCAAAAAATTATGACCGTAAAAAAATTATGATCATTCTTTATTGAACAGCCTCGTGTTTAAAAAGTAAAGCAATATTTAAAATATCTACCACAGAAGAATGGAAATATTAGATGAATGACAGTTCTAATAACAATCAAATGTGTTCTGTAAATTTTACTTCTATGCTACTTACTACCAACCACCAAAAATTGTATATGAACTGCCCTGGGTAGAGCTCTAGCTCATTTAGGCCAAATTGTGAAATAAATAAATAAAAAATAGTTATTTACAGCTGTTATGTGGTCCCTGAAACAGTATCCCAGCTAGTGCATGCCCTTAGCTCAGGTTACTTCTCAGTAGGGAGTGCTGAAAGCTAGAGTTTTCCCCAAGAATTAGTTCCTTATTAAAATTCTTTGGTGTCAGATAGCATAGTTTAGATTAAAATTTTTTAAGTTCAGCTGCTCACCTCCTGAATAGCATATTCAACCAAGAGACAGTTAGTGAATTGTGGTCTCTACCAACTATGGAATAAAGTTGATAAAATAGGAATTTATAGCTGTAGTTGAATTTTCCATTCTCTTGGCTGTAACATGTGATCAATATTATGCTTAGTGTGTAATGCATACCAAGAAAGCAATTTTTAAGAATAGACTCTGTAGTATTTCATTTTGTTCTTACACACAGAACCATGAGCGAATAATGGTGCTAGAGGCCAATGATGACATTCGAGAGCTCCTTAAAGATCGCACTCTACCCAGCACCAAGAGATTTATGGTGGATGTACCTGGAGGATTCAAAGCACAAGTGCAGCTTTGGTTACCACCAAACATGGATATGTCAGGCCGTACTAAATATCCGATGCTTGTTAACGTGTAAGTTATATCTGCAGTACACTTATGTTTGCATATAAAGACTATAATTTTAAAGCATTATTGGTAATAATTATAGTATAATTTCAGTTAACTGAATAACTATAAGAGATAGACAAAATTTACTAATTATATGTGTTTGGAGAAATTTAGTAACAGTGACGTCAAAATTAATCTCAAAAACTATTTGTAGTTGGTTTATTGATACTCGTCACTTACTTTTTTATATTACTGAGAGATTAGTTTCAAAGTTTCAATCTCTTTCCAACTCTGAATAGTTTTTGAGAAAAATTTGCTAACCTTGCATTACAAAATATAAGTCACTTTGACAACAGAGAATATGTAAAATAAATGTCTTTGTGGCATTAAAATATAGGTATTCTTTATTACTGGTTTGAATTTTCTTCTCATCATGCAGAAGGCAGAATTTTAAAACCATCACACAGGAGATGTAAATATAGCTTAAGCCTATGCAGGTTTTGTTAAACTATGGTCTGCAGAATGAACCTTGAAAAAAAAGCAAAAAGAAAACTGTACAAATCTATTATATAGATTAATTTATTCAAGAATTTCCATTGATTTTAAGAGATTAAGCTCTCAGATTTTTAACTGATAAATGGTTTAATGACCTACTGAAGACAAATACAGGGATGTTAATTTAGTTTATTTTTACAGCTGTGTACCAAGTAACACATTTCCTTGAAAGGCTTTGCATAAAAGCTATATCAGCATATATGTATCAATGTATATTGTAAAGACATTTTCAAAAATGAAATATACCAAATCTAAATATA
Source organism: Mantis religiosa (assembly GCA_030765055.1). Lineage (NCBI taxonomy): Eukaryota > Metazoa > Arthropoda > Insecta > Mantodea > Mantidae > Mantis > Mantis religiosa. The sequence goes on along the minus strand of CM060956.1, from coordinate 40,447,168 downwards.
GAATTCTATGGCTAGTAAATATTTAGCATCACGTCGATGATAAGTAACACAAAATTAGGAATATAAATGTCTGCAATTACAGCACAGAAAAGTCAGTTTCATTTTTCTCATTGAATATGAACTGCTGTTGACATAAATATACCTTGTATAATGAATATTAATATATATTGTCATGATCGGGCCCAAATGACCTTGTTGTCGACGGGCCCTAAAACACCACACACTCACTCACTATATTGTCATGAGACTTGAATGACATTTGTTGTTAATATATAAGTGTGGATTTTAGTACAATTAAATGTTATGTTTGAAAACTAATGTGATCTGGGTATCATGTTGGTGAGTTCATGATTTCATCTTAAAACTTTGACAAAAAAAAAAAAAAAAAAGGAGCAGATCCTGGAAGTGTATATTTTTCTAAGTCCACATCATATCCACAGCCTGTTTACAATGGTGTCACAGAACATCTTTTTAGCTTCGTCCTACTGAATCCTATAATAATAATTATAATAATGATCTTGATGATGATGTTGTTGATGATGATAATAATAATTGATGATGATGATAATGATGATGATGATGACGACGATGATGATGACGATGATGATGATGACGATGAGGACGATGACGACAATGATTATGATGATGATGATGATGATGATGATGATGATGATGACGATGACGATGACGATGATGATGATGATGATGATGATGATGATGATGATGATGATGATGATGATGATGATGATGATGATGATGATGATGATGATGATGATGATGATGATGATGATGATGATGATGATGATGATGATGATGATGATGATGATGATGATGATGATGCACAGATAGCCGAGCAGTTATAGGCAATTATGTAGAAGCTAGACTTACAAAAGTGTAAATTCCAGTCATCATTTTGATTTTTTTTAACTGTAGAAATACAAAATGTGTATTGCACACATGGTAATATAACTTCCAATTCCTATGGCATTTATGGCAAATGTTTTTATGTCATTTATGCTCACACATAGAAACTGAAACATTCTACTGTTTTTAACCTAACTGAGATAAATGTTTTTATTCCTATATCTAAAATCAAATAAAAATGGAAATTAACTTAGTAGCAAGTGTGTAAGCCCTCTGCTTCTATTATTATTGCCAATTTTCTATGGAACATGAATGAGACCAAATTCCCAGTGAGATTTTCACGAGAGCATACTTCGCATTATATGCCAGAACCATTCATAATACATGAATGAGATTGAGTGTTTACACAACCATTATTAAGGCAATTTTCTAATAACATAGCATTTATTTTGAAAATGATAATATGTTATTTGCATTTTTATTAGTAGTAGGAGTAGTAGTTTTATTCATCCGTTAAGTCAATACAATGACATTGGATACGTCAATACAAATATTTAGAACAATACAAATAATATAAGTATAAAAATAAAAAATAAGTTGCATCAAGTGTAATTAATAAGATCTAAGCATGAACTCATAAATATATATATAGTTGCATGGCTCTACAACTACACAGCATTTAAAATGCATCACAAATATATACAATTATATGGCCAGCTACAGTGTATCTAGAAATTCACTTATATCATAATATGAATCACTTAATAAAATTTCTTTCAACGATAGCTTGAAACACCTCATGGATTTTATGTTTTTCAGATTGGCTGGTAGTTTATTATACAGAGTGACTGCTGAATATCTAACTCCTTTGGAATAAAGTGTAGTTCTATGTGTTATTGTTCTTAAGTCTGTTTTACCTCTGGTGTTATGATGATGTATTTGATTATTTGTGGTGAAATTTTCAAGGTTTTGTTTTGTATAACATAGCAAACAGTATATATACAGACTGGGCAGAGTCGAGATTTTCAATTCCTTAAAGAAGTTCCTGCAGGAGTCATATTTTTTCCTGACATTAGGCATCTAACAATCCTTTTTTGTACTTTAAAAACCAAGTGACTGTCTTTACTATCCCCCCAAAACATAATGCCATACCTCATTATCCTTTCTGCATATGCAAAATATAAGGATCTCATGTCACTTGCATACAACTCATTTTTTATTACTCTTAATGAGAAGTAGAATTTATTTAACTTTATTACTAGATATTTTATGTGTGCTTCCCAGTCTAAATGCTGATCTATCCATACTCCCAGAAAATTTGCTTCTGTCTTATAAGAAACACATGCACCATACAACTTGATGTCAGGTTCGCCAACATTTTTATTTTGTTTGTGGCGAAATGATATTGCTGAAGATTTGTTTGTATTAATAATCAATTTGTTTTCAGCAAACCAAGTTTCAATTTTACTGGTTATGTGTTTTTCATTTTCATTTCCCTTTATTATAACATTTGTGTCGTCAGCAAACATAGTTACTCGAGTTGGATTTAAATAATTTGGGAAGTCGTTTATGAATATTAAAAAGAGGACGGGTCCTATTATGGATCCCTGGGGAACTCCATATTTAATTTTTTCATTTTTGAATAGTGATTACGTACGACATTCCGCTCATCGACATTAATGGATTAATGGATTTTTTTAAAATATCATTATTATTTATCTTCTGCAAGAAAAATATAAGCTATTAAAGTAACAATAATAAAAAGAATAAAAAGAAACATAAATAAAACAATAATAATAATAATAATAATAATAATAATAATAATAATAATAATAATAATAATAATAATAATAATAATAATAATAATAATAATAATAATAATAATAATAATAATAATAATAATAATAATAATAATAATAATAATAATAATAATAATAATAATAATAATAATAATAATAATAATAATAATAATAATAATAATAATAATAATAATAATAATAATAATAATAATAATAATAATAATAATAATAATAATAATAATAATAACAATAATAAAAAGAAACATGCACATCAAGTATTCGAACTCAAGTTGGTCCACTTATGAGATACTTGTGCTACACTGGTCGGCTACCATGCATACGGTCAAGCCGCATTGTAACTCCCTATCTATTGCATAGCTTTGAAATGAAGTCAGAGTGGTGTCAAAGCGTATACTGGAAAAAATAATTGTGTGTAGGTGTAGATCAAGTGTGTAGGTCAAGTATGTAAAGGTAGAGTCATACTGAAAACTTCAGTGCCATAGTCAGGATTCAAATCATTGAACTTTTCAGTCTGACTCTACCTTTCCAATGTGTTTATTGTGAATGCAGCGTCAGCAAATGCTTCAGATATTTTCTGAATCAAACTTTGTTTTTGGCAGCTGCTCATTTTTTTTTATCAAAGGGTGTATGTAGTATTGTTATTATTCATTCTCTGGCAGTTAATGTGGGCCTTGCTATAAAAAGTTTGACAACACGTGGCCTAGTGTATCCCTTTTGCACCTTCAGTGAAATGTGTAATGAAGCCATTTCTGCAAATATTAATCTCGATTAACAAGAAGTGGATAAACAAAGAAACTTTTGTAGGAATAATTTGTAGATTTGTTATAACTGACCCTTCTATTTAAATTAATTTTTCTGACAGGTATGGTGGTCCTGACTCATACCAAGTAACAAAGCGCTTTACTGTTGACTGGAGCACATATTTGACTGTCAACAAAAGCATAATCTATGCAGCTATTGATGGAAGGGGATCTGGTTTGAAGGGAAATAAAATGCTTTTTGCAGGATATAGACGTCTTGGTTCAGTTGAGATTGAAGATCAATTAAATGTAACCAGGTAAAGCTAACATATTTTCAGTGTTTTCAGTATTAGATAGGATCCATGTTTTATGAATGAATTCATGTTTTGGGATGGAGTGGTATACATACATGTTGAAGATTAAAAAATTACTTCAGATATGGTAGTAAGTATGCTTTTAATTTATCATGGATTACTGATATTAAAACTTCAATAAAATATTTCCCAATAGAACTTGTCAACTACTAATTTTTATCCACTATAGTGGCTTGATGCATTATGAATCACTTAACATTGAAGTTAGCAAAGCAATTCAGTGTCTGTTCAACCTTGCACTATAATTTAGTGTTACCATTTATGCTTCATTGTGAATTACTTCCAGATTTTGGTTTTTCAATGAAAATCTTTTTGTTTCTAAATAGCTTTTGAGAACATTTCTTAATGACAGTTTTTCTTAATAAAAATATTTTTATGCAGATATCTTCATGAAAATAATGCATTCATCGATAGTTCAAGAACTGCTATATGGGGCTGGAGTTATGGTGGTTACAGCACTGGAATGGCTCTTGCTAAGGATACACAGAAAGTGTTCAAATGTGGCATATCTGTAGCACCAGTTTCCGACTGGACATACTATGGTAATTATAAGTCATATTTCTGAGCATATTGTCCTTAATTAAAATGAAAACTACTTAATATGTAAAAATCAGAAGCTAACAACAGTGATGTAACAAATACTGTGCAAAATATGATTATTTGTCTCAAACTTTGCTTACCTTTTAAGAACATTTATGAAATGTCCACAGAAACAAATGTATTTTTGACAAATAATTAAATATCAAATATATATGACAAATAATTATACTTTGTGTATTAAAAAGTACTTATTGTAACACGTAAGCTGAGCAAAGGGGATGCTAATAATTTTAGAGTCTTCCTAATTCTTATACATTTGATTAATTGCATTGAAAAATGGAATATAATGAGAACAATATGAAGCAATGGATTCACATCTTGGTCATTTTGCTAATTTATATACTTATATAAATGAATTACTTTTTCAAATTTATTACAAATTCAACAAATCACACTATTATTAGTGTGTATGGATTTATTAAAGCAAGTTAGTGTCCTATTTATATCACACAACCTGTATAGCTGTGTTCTTAAATTGACTAAGGCTGTAATAGTGTGGATTAATTTATTAATAGTCTAGTTAGTACCTCGTTTGTATCATACAATCTGTATAAATTCATATGACATTGTTCCTTTGTGTATTTAACACTATACTGAACTGAAAATAAATAAATATTTTGTCTATATATACCTTTTGTTTATAATGTGCTTTAGAACACATTTGGTTAATGACTGTATAAAATGAATAACATGACCTTAGAATTTAATGCCTTGAAGTGACCTGTTTTTAGTATAAGGACTGAGGAAAAATCCAAAATAAAATCTTCATGGTGCAGTCTTGTAAATTCTAGAAACAGTAATTAGGAAGCAGCTCCAAGTGAAAAATATTATAACAAGCACCCCCCCCCCCCCTACCCAACAACCAATTCAGCTGCTGATGCTGACAGAAATACCAGACACAAACATCAAATGGTGTTACACTAATGTACATTTCTAGATAAGCATAGACTCGCTTCAAAGAATGTCATCATAGATTGAAAAGCAAAGTCATACTTAAAAATGAACATGGTTCACACCTGGACATCACTGTTACTAAATTCCTCTACACACATAATAGTTGAAATGGTTATTTTATATAAGTTTTTAAACTAAACAGCTGGACAGGAATTTAAAACAGGTTTCTGAAGTAGCCATGAGGGTATTTAAATAAGACACCATTGGGTTAGTTTAGTAATTTGGCACTCAATTTCTTAACTTAGTTAACAGTGGTAACAGGTTCTTAGTTTCTGGTGATATTATCCGCTGCTTCCATAACCAAAATACTGAGTAAGTTATTGACAGAAGTGTTTGCTACCTTCCTTGTTCATAAGCATTCATAGGTATTTCAATTATATTGGAACAGTTAAAAATTAAGCACAGCTAATTTAACAGTAAGATGAAGCAATATGATTTATGCTGACATTTTATTTTTACAGATACTATCTACACAGAGCGTTATATGGGTCTCCCAACAGTACAGGACAATCTTGAGGGTTATCAAGCTGCTGCACTTACAAGAATTGCAGGAAATTTGCGTAACAAACAGTACCTTCTAATTCATGGTACACTGGATGATAATGTTCATTATCAGCAGAGTATGATGCTGGCTAAGAGACTGGAACATCTTGATATTCTTTTCCAGCAACAGGTACTCTTCATGATTAAAATATATGTTTTATAAATTAAGAAAAAATTGGGTGAGAAAAGGCTGGACAGATGTACGAGGGTGGTCTGAAAAGCTTCCAACCTCAACATGAAGATGGCAGCACTCTTAAATAAAAGCTAGTAAATTTCGTTGTTCATCTATTGACAATTAATCACCAAATTTTCAGCCATTTTGGATGCTCAGTTGTTATGTAACAGTCGTTTGAGTGAGCTGATGGGAGTGTTTTATGAAAATGGACAAAATCGAGTATTGAGCTGTCATTAAATATTTGTGTTTGAAAGGCAATATGCCTACGCAAATCAAAGATGAGTTGGATTCTGTGTATGGGGACTCTGCACTATCATTTACCACAGTGAAATTTTGGGCAGCTGAATTTTAATGTGGCTGTTAGAGCTTGGAAGATGATGAACGTTCAGGGCATTCAAAAACTGAAACTACCGACGAAACCATCGCCAAAGTTCACCAAATGGTGCTAGATGACTGCCGAATTAAATTGAAAGAGATAGCAGAGGCTATGAACATGTCAAAAGAATGTGTTTGTCACATATGAAATCAACATTTAGACATGAGAGAGCCATCCGTGCGTTGGGTGCCACGTTTGCTCACATTAGACCAAAACCATGTTTGAATGAACATTTCCAATGCTCTGTTGGGCAGTATAGCTGCAATAAATCCGAATTTTGGTGCCGATTAATGTAGATGAAACTTGGATACACCATTATATGCTCAGAACAAAAATACAGTCTAAAAAGTGGACTGTAAAAGGGGAACCGGCTCCAAAAAAAAGCCTTTTTTTTTCGGCTGAGAAAGTGATGGCAATAGTTTTTTGGGATAATCATGGAGTTATTTTAATCGATTATCTTCAAAAAGATAAAACCATTACAGGAACATACTACACATCATTACTTGACAAGCTGAAGGCAGAACTTTCGAGAAAACGGCCACATTTGCAAAAAAAGAAAATCCTGTTTTATCAAGACAACACACCGTCTCACACCTCAGCGATTGCAATGGTGAAAATCCACGAATTACAGTTTGAACTGCTTGACCATCTGCCTTACTCACCAGATCTAACCTTAAGCAACATCTTTTTGTTCCCTCATCTGAAAATTGTGCTTGGAGGACAGAGATTTTCATCAAATGAAGAGGCAATCACCTTCGTGAACAATTATTTTGCAGAGAAAAACATCGAGTACTATTTGGACGGGTTGCAGAGATGGGAGCATCATCGGGACAAGTGTGTAGAGTAACAAGGAGACTATGCTGAAAAATAAAAAAAATAATTCTGAAAAAATGTCTATCTTTATTAGGTTGGAAACTTTTCAGACCACCCTAGTATATCCATATTATTTGTATTGTTGCTTAATATAAATAAATAAATTAATTAATTAAATATATTTTTCCAGAGTTATCCAGATGAGGAGCATGGATTATCTGGTGTAAGACCACATCTCTATCACACACTGGATAATTTCCTTCAGTCATGTTTTAATCTTCACTTATAAGAGAAAGATCATCATATAAATAGAAATGAACTCAAGACGCCATTATAAAATATCGTAAATGCAACAGTGAAACAAAACATGATCTCACATATCATGTTTAATCAGGTACTTGCTACACATCTTGGTAGAGGCAGTAGATGATATTATCTTGTGTGCTGTGAGATTATTGTACACTACTTATGTGTGCAATTCAAAGACAAATGTGACTCTAACTTTAAACATTCTCCAAACTTCTGCTAGGATTAGTTCCACATACTGAATATGGTGTGTAATAAAATTGTGTGCTAAAATACTTATAAGCTTTCAAAAGAAACGGAATGTGTGTTAGTTGTGATATTCATGTTTATTTGTGTTTTCCTTAAGTGAATAAGTCTAAGAAAACATAAAACCTATTTTAGTGAGATTAAATGTCAGAAGCTGTAATGAAGTAAAAGAATTGAGCCCATCAAACTTACATCAGTCAAATAGAGAGGATATATGTGATTTTGGATAGCTACATTGTTTATCTCCTCTATTTATTAGTATTCTTGGACACTTGGGTGTGTATGAAGCGAAGTTTCTTCAAGGCTTGTAGGCCTTGATCTAGGAGTAGGCATTATACCTGATATTTCACCTAATTCTGCATTAAGCATCTTCAGAGGATTCAACTAGAAGTGATCAGCAATCAGTTCCAAATGAGTTCCCTGAAGATGGTCCACGTAGAATTGGGTAAAGCATACAAAGACCACACCTAAACCACGACCCATAAGTCAAAAGAAACAACACTTCATTTGGATGTCAGCCGTGAAAGCCTCAGTACATACACTTACATAGGAGTTTCATCTACTTTGTTTGTACTGAAGCATTCGTATTTGAAGAGTGAAACAACCCTTCACTTCTGGTAAAATAGATGCAACAGATTTTCTCCGAGTTGATGGGCATGTCAACATTCCCTAAAATGATAATGATCATGTAAAGCAGTTGGATAATCCTGTCATGTGTTATATAATTAATTATTCTGTTTATCCATAATAAACTTTCTTTTTAGTATTTTTACATTCAGTAAAAGGCAAAGGCAGCCTGTTTGTCAAATTCCAAAAGGTTCATAGGCAGCCAAACTTTAACATTACTTAGTTTTCTCATGTCTCTCTCCTTTCTTCAAGGCAATGCATTTGGAAAATATCCAGAATTTGCTTTTGATTACTTGGGAAAGCTTACCATGTGTGTATTTAATGTTAAAAAAATGGAAAGTTCTCATGAATGCCAAAATGAGTATTCTTTGACTAATGACTTCGGATGTGTTAGTTGATTTATTACAACAGTCCTAATAAATCAGCACAAAAAACTGATATGCGGAGATTGATTAATTTTTATTACTCTACTAAGACAAAAGCTCTTCTTTACTTTACATCCTGCAAAACTGTTTAAGTTTTGACTTCCCTTGCTATACTACATCCAAAAAGAAGTCAGAAATATAATTCAAACATACTCTTTAAACCATCAGAAATACATATATACATTGAAATAAAATGAGTAAAAGATAAATCCAAATGAACAGGTACTCTGCCAAATGTATATACATTTGATCCTGTCTGAGGCTGCCCCTTGATTAGTGATGCCAGAGAGATCATCAGCACAATGCTTGTGTGGACATTTTATTGTGTCTATGCAATGCAAGCTGCAGTTTACAGTTATGTGGGCTGCAAAACTTCCAGCTACTAAGTCATAGTAGTCACTGTGGACTGTGCTGTCAAAGAGGGTGGTACCATCTTTGTGATTATTGGGGCATAATGACATCCATACTTCATTGGTGATCACAGTGATCATCTCAAAGACATATTGCCCTTCCACGATGCAGTACAGTGATAAACCTTCCTTGCACTCTGTATTTGTCAATGTGTATTATGTGACTGGCACCTCCTATTTAGCCCCTGCTGCTGTATTTGTTGTCCACTAAGCATATGCACATCTTCCAACAATAGCTGAACCAATTAGCATTGTTTTTGGACATGTTTGAGTCTCCAATAGGACAATGAATAACAGTTTACTCATAGAAAAATGTGGGACACACTGGTAGTATTTGGGCAGATGGAATCTTAAGAGTTTTCGAACCAAGTGTCCTTTGCTATGAAATTTGAGAATTCAACTACATAAAAATGACTTGTATTTGCGATACCATTTCCTAACAGGTTGGAAGGAAAGTCACACTCCCAACATAACATATCCTTAATAAAATATTGTCATATAGATACTGCATACATTTAAGTTAATTGATGGAAAATAAACATTCCTTCACACTAGCCGTGTATAGGCTAAGGTTTTGGATAGATAGAGTCAAACTGAAAAATTACATACATTATTTGTCATAATGACACAATGGTACAAGATCAACAATATTTATGAATCTAACCAAAGAAGTGAAACATAACAAAGTTGAATTAAAATTATACTATGAGTCGAGTGGTTTTAATTATTACATTGCTTTACAGATTCATCCTAATTTACCTTTTCAAATAAGAAAGTTTACTTACTAAATAGCAAAGACAGAACAGGATATTCATTTTCCCAATAAACAGTAAAAGTACTTTGCTTCTAACAGTAGCATATGTAATGCACACTTGTAGAGTTTTAATACTATCTTTGAGATATAATATTATTTGGCATTGGTGCAGATGTTCGGAGTGAATGGTGCAATGTTGGACATAGAAAGAATTTCTGCAGGACATAAAGTGAAGAATATCACCCCCGACAAAAAAAAAAAAAAAAAAAAAAAAAAAAAAGTTATTTCTGCAATGTATTATTTGAATTTTCCAGTTTCACAAATACGAACATAAGTTTGCTTACAATTAAGTATTTTAAGTATTCTGCTTTAAACTTTATCTGTCAGTCATATTTATCAACCTGAAAGACATATGAGAATTTTGAATATCCTGTAAAAAAAAAAAAAAAAAAATTAATTACAAAGAAACTTCCATACTGACACCTTAACTTTATCTCAGGCCTTCAGTTTGTAGGGATTACAAATAGAAGGCCTGAGATAAAGTGTTTCTGGAAATGAGTTGCTATTCAAAGCATTTATTGAGTCTCAAATACAAGTATTGCAGTTTGTAAAGCAAATTCTCAAATATGTTGTGTATTTTGAGAATAAATTAATGTTAAATGGTTGCTTATGGTTAAATTTGCATGTTTTTAAATTTATTTTGGAAATTATGAATATAAGTACATAATTAAGATTTGCTAGACATTTTTTTTTCTCGTGTTTGTTGAAATAAATGCAAGCAGGCTTTATGAAACTGCTTTTTTTTTTTTATAAATATTTCTATTTCATTCCATGTCTTTATTTGATAATTCATATATATAGTAAACATTTTCATTCCTATGAGTAAGGACTATGATAAAATGAAAAACAATATATATATGTATTAAACATTTTCAGTTTCCCCATTTTGTTTTTTCACTCTGGTCAGTAGTACTGCAGGCATAAACAACTTAAGTGGCATTCTGTCCCCTTCCCATCTGCTCTTTCTTGCAAAACCACCTTGCATCAAATCTATTATGGAAGTGTTTCATACTTCAAATCCAGGTTTTATTTTTCTAACAATTTAGCAGAAAAGTTGTAAAGAGTAAATGTTGTTCAGTTTGTGGAACAATCCTGAGAATCTATTAAAATGGAACTATTTGTGTCATATTTTTGTATGTCATGTTCCTATGCAATAGTTTATTGACAGAAAAGACATGAACTATTTCTGAAAACTTAATGAATATGTCAGTGATTTTTGTGTGAGTGGTTTTATTTTTCTCTCCCCTGTTAAAACTGTATGAACAGGATCTCAATGACTGTGATTCTATGGTATCTGCATTGTGTGTTTACAATTTCTACTCATCAGTGTTTTATCTTATGTACAGGACAATAATGAGTGTTAGTTATGGAAATGTTGTAGATACTAAGTAAATTTTTATTCTGGATATTCAAGGTATTGGCTGAATGCATTTTAATTTTTAAAACAAAAACATTCATTTGCCTATTCTAAAAGTATTACACTAAAATGATATGTGCCAAGTTGGAATGTTTCTCATAAATAGTTATATATATTAGGGATAGATACATGTAAGTTTAAAATTTTTGGAACCTTCATACCATGAAGCAAATGGTTACACTTTAGAAAGTAAATCAATAATAAGCACTCTTATTCCTCCAGTTACCAAATCAAGGACCTGTTGTCCCCATTTTTTGGCTCTTGATTAACTAGGATTCTCCAATCTTTTATTTATTCTTGAGTAATTGTAGTGTCATCAGGTGTGGGGTAGATACATTTAAAGATTAAACTATCATCTGCTGGAATTTCAAACTTCATATGTTAATGATAATTATGATAATGATGATAATGTAGAGAGAGATGCATGTTTATGTAAGTGCAGTCAGGATTAGATACCCTATTATTTTTATTGTAAAATTAATAAACTTTCTAGGTACACCTTCCGATACATCTACTTTGTTACGACTTATCTCAGTATCCTTAGTAATGACAATAATGATGACAATGCCGATGATGATGAATTGTTAAGGAGCAATATCAACTGTTATAAGTTAGTTAATAACACTCCCCACATGGCAACCTTGGCCTTCGGGGTAACCTCACCCCACCAAGTGATGACCGGACCCATTTCTCAGGTGGAGGCACCCAGAGGGCGGTGTCCATTACCTCCGATGATAGGGTGATAGTGAAGATGGCGGTGAGGTGAGAGGACCTACAGTTTTTACCGTGGACTCCGAACCACGTTGGGCATAGGGGATACTTCACGTGTGCTAGACAGAGGTGAAGGCGTGGATAGGGCCGACTTAAAATCGCCAACCCCAGAGCCGGGAATCGAACTCGGGACCCTTAGAACGGGAGCCGCGAACGAAACCACCGCGCTACCCCGGCGCCCTTCAACTGTTATAAATACATCTGGTACATGACCTGCATATTTAGTTCAGCATTGTAAAACATAGTAATATCGATAATACAAACCATATAATGCAAATAATACAGTTAAAATCATTGATAATAAACTTGAATGTAACTGCTATCAACATTTCTTATAAGTAGATATAGTCAAAAATAATGTACAAATTTATTATTGCTGTATTAAAAATTGACCACTGATTAAACCAAAATAGATATACACAATTAAAATAATACATAATATTAATGTAGCTATATAAAAATTAATATTGCATTAAAATAACTAAAATTAAACTTCTTCGTCATCAAATGTCAGCTGATGAAGAGGAAGCTTGTTCCTTGAAACATGTCCTAATTTTAAAATGTAAGTGGAGCTGACGTGTTTTTAAGTTTGACAAGTGTTTTTTAAAAATATTGTTACCACATGATAATTAAAACTTTACAATATCCCCTCCTATATTAAATAGAGTCTTGAGTTGCTTTAACTGCTATGTATACCATTTAGTTTTCTTCACATTCTTCTGACTTAATGTGCATAGGTGGTAGCAGTCTGCCTCATATTCATTCAAGTTCAAATCTCAGTCAGAGTGAGTTATCTGGATAAGGTTTTTCTGGGGTTTTCCCTTATCCTGAAAGATGAATGTTGGGTAAGTCCAAGCTCTATGGACCCTGAGCTCATTTGAGCATCATGTGAACCATTTCATTCACTGTCCAATATGACCTAATGCTGGAGGACATTAATTTAAAAACAAAATACCACTTAGTTTTTGTACTGCTGTACTTCTATAGTTATTACTAAACAAAAATTTTTGGGACAGCACTTATATTAAGAATAGTAGCCAGAAAATGATAAAGGCTTCTGATACATTATTAGATGGATTAAATAAATGAAACCAATTTATTTCAAATAATTTGTTTCAAAGGAAATTTACCTCAGAATCAACCAACTTCCTTATAGAACATATGTATATCCATTATTAACATTTACACAAATTAAATTTAGCCCGAGTCCCTTATGGTCAGACAAGTATGGTCCAAATAATCCCAACATGGTGAGGATGTACATTAGTAATTGTATTATCAAAAGAAGATTCACATATAATAGACTTAAAATTAAGAGTATAGAAATGATTACACCTTAACAGTCCAGAAAATTGAACATATTAGCATAATTGTATCTTATATCAATATCTGTACCTCCAGGTTATAAATTTTATAGTTCAATAATACTATTTAAGGTCTCTAAACAATTACTCTGATATGCAAGAATCTTTTTTTTTTTCTTTTTTCTTTTACGTTCTCCAACATTAAGTCATATCGGATGGTGAATGAAATCGGTGAAATGATGCTCAAATGTGTCCAGAGTCCTTGGAGCTTAGACCTACCCAACATACGTCTTTAAGGATAAGGGGAAACCTAGGGAAAAAAAAACCTTATCCAGGTAAGTCATCCTGACCGAGATTCGAACTCGGAACCTCTTGAATGTGAGGCAGACACGCTACCATCTATGCTACTGAGGCGGACACCTCTTATGTTTATGTGTATGACTGCCAGTTCAGTATGAAATTGTTTCATAATTATATCCAGTTGAAATAAACAATCTATTTTATATGTGCATTTTTTTCTTGGTTTATTATTTTATTTTTTTCTGGTGTGATTCTGTGTGCTATAATTTCAGCATGTTTCAATTTTTTTTTATTTTAAGTGGTATTGATCTTGCAGTGCAAGTTCTACGTTGAACTCTTTATAAAGATAGTTTGGAATATGCAAAATGTCCAGAACTGGTATTTTAATTCCTTAAATTTTAAGTTTAACCTTTGGGATTAGTGTAGTTATTGTGTAGTTTAATAAATTGAGTAATAAGAGTGCTTACTGTGGATTAATTTTCCATAAATGAAATTTAAATATATTAAACAAAATTGCTCTCTCTTCCCAACAGTTTCAAAACTCTTTTAATCATATAGTCATAAATGCATTATAAAATACAGAATGATAGTAAACCTCTCTTGATGAACTGTTGAAGAAAAGCAGCATTTTTTAAGCAAAGGCGCACATTTCTTATGACATATAAACAAACTCCACTTGATTCTTTCAAATGGGATCCCACTCAATAAATAATGTGCTAACCATAGAAAACTTCCTGAGACCTTCTACTCTCATTATCCTATTGCTCATCAACTTCATTATGAAGGGATAAAATGCAAAGAAAATGGAAACTCTGAAAATAAATTAACACCATGTACTAACTCTTCACAATCACATAAACTTACTTATGATATTTAGGTAGCAAAAGTGTGTCTCAGAAGAATTGAAGATTGATACAGTTTGCAACACTGTAACAACGTTGACATTGTCAAGATACATAGTAAATAATAGTAATTATCTATTTCACTGGTTTCTATCACAAAAGATTTATACAGTATTTAATAATTTGTTATGGAATAGCAGACATTCCACAAAGGAAAGGTTTTGCCATAGTTAACCTGGAAGACCCAGAATAAAATACTGCAAGAAGAAATTGATTATGAAATTTTGCAGCTTTGTTTAACATTTCATCACATCTTCTTGTAGTTGTAGTATATTATAAGGAATACATTACAGATGTCTAATTACGACTAGTATATATGTTTGTGTTTTATTTTACATAATGTGTTTAAATGTAAAAATGTGAATGCAGTAAATTTACTATGAAGCATGTGTGTACATAGACAAAACTACCATTCTGTACAGTGTATTAAATAAATAAAGTACATATACACATATGTATATAAAGTGCATATGTTTTTTATTTTAGAAATTACAACATATATATGGATGAAAAATAAATTAAACAAAGTGTAACTATATACAAATATAACAATTTGTAACTAAAAACTTCACTTATCTTATAAGAAATGATAATATTTTTCTTATAAATTGTCCGGGATCGTGATTTCATGTAAAACTTTTACACATCCTCAGCCGGAAACAAAGCTGTTGCCATCGTTATGAATGCTAGATTAATTTTTTAAGTTACAAATTGTTATATTTGTATATATGTGTTTGCTTCACTGTTAATAGCTTCATATTCTACGTATTTAAAGTGTAACATATTTATTCTATAACAGAATTAAATATTGGTTCCTGATTC
The DNA here is from genome assembly GCA_030765055.1 of Mantis religiosa. NCBI lineage: Eukaryota > Metazoa > Arthropoda > Insecta > Mantodea > Mantidae > Mantis > Mantis religiosa. The sequence goes on along the minus strand of CM060956.1, from coordinate 40,431,565 downwards.
CAAAATCAAGAAATAAATGACGTCTAAATAGGAAATGAAATTCATAGTATTCAACTGAATCCTTCTTTAAGAGTTTTGCAGGTTAAAATCATGTCATACAATTAAGTATTTTAACACAGAATATTACAACCACATTTGTGTTGTACGGTTCCTTCCTTGAAATGCTTCTTATTCCTTAAACTCCAACTGATTCTCTACTAAATAGTAAACTGGAAGTTGATTTAAAAAGTTCATTGTTCTACCACCAGAGAGAAGACTGCAAGCAACTCAACCAACAACAAGCAGTATTTTGAGGTAGAAAATGGATGCAATTGCTCTCGAAACTAGTCCTCAAAAGATTAAAAAGTAAGTAACTTAGTAAGAAAATACCGACCACCAAAGTGGTTCATTATTAATACAATTTTGAGTCGAACTAATACTCAATGCTCCATTTATTGCTAGTATTTACCTAGAACGCGTTTCGTTAGGACTTCCTAACATCATCAGCTGTTGTCGACTAATGGATGCCGGTTCAGTGAACTCCTCGGAGGTGATAGGTGCGTCTCTGTCGGTATCTTGATGAACTTGAAATTGGGGTTGTCTTCAAATGTAGTATCGAAATTAAACAATTTACTTTCATATTTCTTTATAAAGATTTTTTCCCACGTGGTTAATGCAGCTGGACCTTGGACACTTTTTAGTAAGTGAATTTCTCGTTCTATGTCATGATTTTCCTTCCAAAAATGGTACGCTACCGCCGATTTATCTATTTCTTTATTCCTTATGTTCCTAAAGTGCTCTTTAAGCCTAATGTTCACGTTCCTTTTTGTTTTTCCAATGTAGAATTTGTCACAGTCCTTGCAATTTATCTGGTACACTCCTGATTTTCTGCCTGTGGGTATCTCCTTTGTATTATGTGATTTCAAAAGGTGTTGTACACTAAATTTGTTCTGTGGGGCCAAAGTAATATTGTGTTCTTTGAAAACTTTTTGGAAAAGGTGTGTAGCTCTGGGATGATAAGTAAATTTTCTGTATGAGGTTTCATTGCTAATTGGGGAGAGAGTAGTTACTTGTTTGCATCTTAGTTGTCTTTTGAATTTATCTATTTTCTTGTTGACCAATTCAGCACTGTATCCATTGTATTCTGCAATGTGAATGATGTTATTGTACTCTTTGTTATATTCTATCTTGTTTAAAGGTACATTAACCAGCCTGTAAGTTAAACTGTTGATAACAGCATGCTTGTGTTGTCTTGGGTTATATCCATCTGATTTTATGAAATTTTCTGTGTGTGTTTCCTTTCTGTGTATGCCAAATTCAAGTTTATTATGTTTTCTGGTAAGTTTCAAATCTAAGAAAGGGATTTCATTGTTTATCTCTTTTTCTATGGAGAATTTTATTGCAGGATTTTGTAAATTAAGTAGTTTTAATGCATCATCCACTTGTTTCTCATTTATTATTGCCCAAATGTCATCCACATATCTGTACCAATGCTTAAAAATTAGTGGGAATGCCTTTGTGATGTGCGTTTCCAAAAAGCTCATGAAGAGGTCTGCCAAAAATGGGGACAATGGGTTGCCCATAGATAGTCCTGATTTTTGTTTGAAAATTTTTTTATTGAATGTAAAAAAGGACTGTTCAATGCAAATATTGGTTAATTGAAGGTATTCCTCTATGATGTTTTGATCTATTTGTAGGGACTGAAGCCATGTTTGCATGTACTCTATAATTAACCAATATTTGCATTGAACAGTCCTTTTTTACATTCAATAAAAAAATTTTCAAACAAAAATCAGGACTATCTATGGGCAACCCATTGTCCCCATTTTTGGCAGACCTCTTCATGAGCTTTTTGGAAACGCACATCACAAAGGCATTCCCACTAATTTTTAAGCATTGGTACAGATATGTGGATGACATTTGGGCAATAATAAATGAGAAACAAGTGGATGATGCATTAAAACTACTTAATTTACAAAATCCTGCAATAAAATTCTCCATAGAAAAAGAGATAAACAATGAAATCCCTTTCTTAGATTTGAAACTTACCAGAAAACATAATAAACTTGAATTTGGCATACACAGAAAGGAAACACACACAGAAAATTTCATAAAATCAGATGGATATAACCCAAGACAACACAAGCATGCTGTTATCAACAGTTTAACTTACAGGCTGGTTAATGTACCTTTAAACAAGATAGAATATAACAAAGAGTACAATAACATCATTCACATTGCAGAATACAATGGATACAGTGCTGAATTGGTCAACAAGAAAATAGATAAATTCAAAAGACAACTAAGATGCAAACAAGTAACTACTCTCTCCCCAATTAGCAATGAAACCTCATACAGAAAATTTACTTATCATCCCAGAGCTACACACCTTTTCCAAAAAGTTTTCAAAGAACACAATATTACTTTGGCCCCACAGAACAAATTTAGTGTACAACACCTTTTGAAATCACATAATACAAAGGAGATACCCACAGGCAGAAAATCAGGAGTGTACCAGATAAATTGCAAGGACTGTGACAAATTCTACATTGGAAAAACAAAAAGGAACGTGAACATTAGGCTTAAAGAGCACTTTAGGAACATAAGGAATAAAGAAATAGATAAATCGGCGGTAGCGTACCATTTTTGGAAGGAAAATCATGACATAGAACGAGAAATTCACTTACTAAAAAGTGTCCAAGGTCCAGCTGCATTAACCACGTGGGAAAAAATCTTTATAAAGAAATATGAAAGTAAATTGTTTAATTTCGATACTACATTTGAAGACAACCCCAATTTCAAGTTCATCAAGATACCGACAGAGACGCACCTATCACCTCCGAGGAGTTCACTGAACCGGCATCCATTAGTCGACAACAGCTGATGATGTTAGGAAGTCCTAACGAAACGCGTTCTAGGTAAATACTAGCAATAAATGGAGCATTGAGTATTAGTTCGACTCAAAATTGTATTAATTTTGTGCTTCATTGTATCATAGTCCTTAAACAACAGAATATTGTTTGGTGGTTCATTATGTTTCTCCTTGTAGGTGAAATGGGAACATAGTAGGTTTGGAGCTCAAGACATGGTCACTATGTAATAGCTTTGAACTTCCATACTCCTTGAATAACCAGGACATAAAAACCTGATGTATTTCACACACATGATTTTCTTTATTCTAGTACAAACTGTTTTTTCACACATTACTCCTTGTTAATCAACATAAGCATTATTTTCTTGATAGTTTATTGATAGCTTGTAGCTGCAAGGGAGTATCTGAATACAGTAAGCTGTAGCAGAAGTTTTCGTACGTATGTGGGGTGATGATGTGCGGCATGTTGACTTTCTCGATGCCTCAGGTTGGGAAGCCATTTTGTAGCAGGAATTCACTTCACATACGTGTAAGATGTTGTTCCACGTTGCTCCAGGGGTCGTGGTATGTCTGCTACCCTCCTGAATAGTGACGATGAAGCCACAAGTTGCCACTTCTACTCGATCTGAATCCTTGGTTCAGATCTGGCACTCAGATGTATTGATGTATATAAAAAAAAATCTCCTGCATTGCTTCAGTCATTACATGAGAACCCTTTTCTCAGGTGTGGCTGCGAGTGAAATAATAATTTTTTAAGTAAACTCAGAAATAAATGCATTTTGTTTAAAAATCCTTTCATGGAAGTGTTGAAAACAGTGTTGTTGTATAAATTAAATTAATTGGGAGTCGATTAATAACACAAAACAACACTCACTTTTAAACTTTCCCGGAACATGTTTCTGAGGCCTTCCCTCTATCTTCAGCCGGACATCGACTGGTTCTCATTGGTGTAGCTGGCAATATTTTGTCATCGGTCTCCTCTGGTGGCGGTTCGAGGAACTTGCTGAACAAATCTTTCTGGGGGATGTCAAAATTGAATACTTTGTTCCTATTTTTTGAAATAAAGATTTGTTCCCATGTGGACAGTTCTTCTTTTCCTGTGAACCATTACTCCTTAAAAAACCTAATTTGCTCAAACATCAAAGATGCCATTCCATCTAACAAAAAATCTGGTATATATCAAATTGAATGCTGTGACTGTAGTCAAATTTATATTGGAAAAACCAAAAGAAATTTAGAAACAAGAGCAAAGGAACACTTTAGGAACATAAAATACAAACAATTAGAAAAATCAGCAGTTGCCACGCATTTTTGGAAAAAAAAACCGCAACATAAATCCAGAACCAAAATTACTAAAACATACAACAGGAAAAGAAGAACTGTCCACATGGGAACAAATCTTTATTTCAAAAAATAGGAACAAAGTATTCAATTTCGACATCCCCCAGAAAGATTTGTTCAGCAAGTTCCTCGAACCGCCACCAGAGACCGATGACAAAATATTGCCAGCTACACCAATGAGAACCAGTCGATGTCCGGCTGAAGATAGAGGGAAGGCCTCAGAAACATGTTCCGGGAAAGTTTAAAAGTGAGTGTTGTTTTGTGTTATTAATCGACTCCCAATTAATTTAACATTTTGTTTAATTTTTAAACATCCAAACTTGTAATTTAATTGTGATACTTTATGCCATTTTTATACAATACTTTACATAAGAATGATATTGCTTCGATACAATTTTCTGAAAATCAATTTCAACTATTTTTAATATTTTAGTCCATTCACTTTGACATTCCTCTATCCAAAACACGTCTGTTATCTTCGACACTACACAATCGAAAGACGCCTTCTTTCCTAGCTGTTCTCCCAAAATTATTGATTTTTCCTTCTCTCATTGCCATCATTACCAATCAAACTTAATGTTTACTGGTCCATGTCACACATTACATAATCTCATTTTTAAAACTACCAATGATAAAACATTCGCATCATATCACTTACATGTTGCATCATCTCGTGACCTACTGAATTTTAACAATTTCCTTTCTTATTCATTTTAACCTGTCCATATCAATTCTAAAATCATTAAACATATTAAATAACTCTTGGAGCCTAAAACAAAACAACCGTTACAAAGCTTTAAGTGATAATCAAATCTTTAAAGAGCTGGTCTCTATGTGATGGCTTTCAAATTCCATTCTCTTTGCATGGAGGGCCCAAATGACCTTGATGACAATGGGCCCTTAAACCCACATGTTCAGTCATTCACTAACTCAATCTCTAACTCACACTTTGCATGGGCAAGACAAAAAAGAATGACTATCTATTTGAGAATAGTTTAGGCATTAGAAAATACAAACAAAAGACAAAGAATATCTTCACAATAGTTAACTCCACCCAAAAAATGTATTTTATATAAATTATTTGTTTTAACAAGCTATACATTTTAGTGCAGTAAGAGTTTATTTATCCTCTAAGGTTTACCAGTTATGCCAAAGTCATTCAGAATGAGGACTTCAAGGGCTATTTCCAGAAAATTCAATATATATATATATTTCCATTGCCATGAACATATCTCAAACATATGATAATTTAATCAAATCATTAGAGCCATTTTTGAGAAAATCAACATTTTTGAAAAATGCTCCGTGTAAAGGGTTATCTTGGATGTGGGGTATTTTCTTGAAAATCTTTATGTTGCAACTTGGAAGATAAATATGAAGTAAGGTTTTTGAGTTTTATATATGAGTCACTTTGTTTACACTTAAACTTCATAGTGACTCACATATCAAACTCAAAAATGAAGAATACTTCACTGTTAATAATGCTTCTGCTTTTAATATTTATGAAGTATGGTATTTAACCAATTCTTCATTTTTAAGCTGTGCTGTACACACACACAAACACGCACACCTACGCACGCACCCACGCACGCACGCGCACACGCGCACACCCCCACCCCCCACACCCACGCACCCACGCACGCACACACACACACACACACACACACACACACACACACACACACACACACACACACACACACAATTGTAAACCAACAGAGATAGAACATGTTCATAAAAATATGGAGTAGAGGATGCACATGGCCTGTAACTAAAGGGAAACTTATGAATATACATTTAAAATACTTTGTTAATTTTTTGAAATTCATAAATTTCACATACATATATGATTAAGCATACAAATTTCAACTTACTTTACTAAATTAACTTTACATTATGTATTAGAAGTTAAGCAAGAAAGATTACAACAGGTATAATCAGAATACTGCGAATGTTCCAGTAGAACATTCTTACTGAACATACTACCTCTACCGTAAAATTATTTGTAAGCTGTATATAATGAAATAAAAGGCATTTAGTATTCTTAAGGAGAAGACCATACGAGTTAAAACTAACTGAAAACAACACATATGCATGTGCAAGTTCTGGCCAGCAGTTTTATTTATTTATTTTTAATTTGCATCCTCCAAGATTAACTTATATTAGATGATGAATGAAATGGGTGAAATGATGTTCAAATGACCCAGGATCCCTAGAGCTTAGAGTTATCACAAATTCATCTTTCAGGATAAGAGAAAACCTAGGAAAAAATACCTTATCCAGATAATTCACCCTGACCAAGATTCAAACTCGGGATCTCTTGAACGTGAGGCATACAGGCTACCATCTATGCTACAGAGATGGGCTTGCCAGCAGTGACATTGGCATACAAAGAAATGCAACCCAAGAAACGAAGACTTTAAGTTATTCACTAAAACAAACATGATCAAGCACATCAAGGCTCTAATCAAAAAAAAGATGAATCCAACATAAAATGAAAGTTCAAATTACTGCTATGAAAATACTGACAATTCGACATATATTAATAGAATCTGATTCTTTTTATTTAAAAAAGTGAATTAGAGGAGGTATGCAGTTAATTAAACATGTCTGTGGCAAAGACAGAACAAGAGATGGCTATACAGCAGAACTCAAAAGCTCCGAAGTAAATCTTAATGAAGGGGATATCATGCCAAAATTTATTTTTGAAGACACAAAGAAGGACAAGATTTTGGTCATTGAAATTAATTCTGAACTTCATTCTGAACACAACATTGAAAATTGGATGGCACATCTGCAATAATGCTTACTATTTATCAGTTCTACATTGTCATAATTGCTTTAAATATAACCATAAAGCGCAACATTGCAAAGGAAAGTTAAATGTCCACATTTTTCAGGAAAACATAAGATTAAGGAACATAGAGCAGGCAAAGAAAACTATCAATGCATCAATTGCTAAAAAATCACAATAAATGCATGGTGCACCAGTAAACGTAAATTACTCATCTTATGACAAGAATTGCATGTGCTACAAGAATACACTAAGAAAGAAATGCAGATAAAATCCATTATTGTATTGTATTTATTTCATCCTTTGGAACATAATACATGTTATAGGACACGTCAGTTCAAGATACAAAGATAAATATGAAAAGTTACATAAGACTAAAAACTGTAACAGATACAGGATCCAACAAAAGTCTTAAGTAGAAAAAGCAAATAAATATAAACTATATAAAGACCATAGAGAAATGCTATATAAAAGTAATTGTTCACAAATGTGGAGTTTACTCTACTTCATGATTTAATTTAATTCAATTCATTTTGTCCTTTCGATTGATATCACACACATCATAGTATAAAAATTACATTAATGGCTATTGTCATTATTTACAATCACTTAAAACTAATTAACATTTAAAAACTCATTTCAGAATAAAATGAATGTTGCAGTAAAAAGAGTTTTACTCCCTTTTTAAAATGTATAAGGCTCTTCATTTGTTTAATATTTTCTGGTGGTATGTTGTATAATCTTATACCTTTATTGATAGCACCAGACCTGAAGATTTCCGTTCTACAACTATGAATGTGAAAGTCATCTTTCTGACGTGTATTGTATTTGTGAATATTGGTATTTTTGTAATTTTGTACCCGTAGTCTACTCTGTTCTACATGGATCACTAATTCCAAAATATACATACATGCTAGGGGTAATATTTGATGTTTTTTTAATAATGGCTTGCAAGATATTCTGGTATCCACCCCACTTAGTATCCTTATCACTCTTTTTTGAAGTTTAAAGACTCTCAAAGTATAAACTTGAAAGAAGCGTAGGGACAGTGAAGCACAAATTAGCACAAAAGTGAATCGAGAAGATATTGACACATTGCTTCACTCACACTGTTTATTTACAGGACATGTTTCAAGAGCTCTTGCTCCTATCATCAGCTGATACTCGATTAGTGCAAGTTGTAGTGGTTTCCTCTTTCTCCATATTGTCAATAGATGGCGTGAGGTACTTGTCAAAGATGTCCGGTGGTGGAGTTTCAAAATTCATGACTCTATGACGATTTTTGTTAATGAAGACTTTTTCCCATACGGAAAGGTCTATGGGGTGATTAATGTCATGTCTAGTATTCAAAAAATGAAAAGCCACTGCTGATTTTTCTGTTTCGCCATTTTTAATGTTTCTTATATGTTCTTTACTTCTGATGTTAATATTTCTTTTTGTTTTTCCTATATAAATTTTAGGGCAAGTTTCACATTTGATCTCATAGATTCCTGGTTTTTCTTTGGTAGTGATTGAATTTGTGAGAGGGCCTTTTAACAAATTTCTGATATTAAACCTATTTTGTGGTGCAAGAGTTATGTTGTGTTTTGAGAAGATTTTTTGGAATTTTTTATAGGCTGATGGATGGAAGGTGAATTTTTTAAAAAGTTTTTTCTCTTTTTCTCCTGTAGGTTCTAGGGTGGTGGTTTCTTTTATTTTCTTAGCTTTATTGAGTCTGTTAACTGTTTTGTCTACTAAATTTGGGTTGAAACTGTTGGATATAGCTACTTTTTTTATGTGTAGGTATTCTTCTTGATAATCTTCTCTGTTTAGTGGAAAGTTGATCATCCGAAAGATTAAAATGTTGAAAATGGCATGTTGGTGTTGTTTTGGGTTGAAACTTTTGTTCTTAATATAATTATCTGTGTGTGTCGGTTTCCTGTAAATACCAAAAGTGAGTTTGTTGTTCACTTTTTTTATCTTGATGTCCAAAAGGGGAGCACACCATCCTCTTCTGTTTCCAATGTAAATTTTATAGCTGGATTTTGTATATTCAAAAGTCTAAGACCAACTTGTTTTTTAGGTACTATTGCAAAAATGTCGTCAACAATGTCTGCCTTTTCCCACCAGAACACTATCCCATATTGTAACTGACTGTGAAAGTAACCATAATATATATTTCTCAATGCTACTAAATTTATTAAGCTTTCCAAATGTTTAAGCAAATAACAAATGGAACTCAGTTTATTTATTAAATGTTGAATATGTGTGGTCCATTTCATGTTCTCATTCATATGTAATCCCAAAAATTTTGTTTCATTATTGTAGCTAATGGCTGATTATTACTCAAAAACAAATGTGAAAAATCAATTGTCTTCAGCTTCACTTACAACATAACCATGTGGAGACATGTAATGCAATAAGCATACAAACGAGAATCATGGGAGGGTTAACAAACAGACTACAAATAATCTTTTCAATATAGTCCTATGTTTATTTTTTGCACTATTTTGTCACTATGTTTTTTCCCAGTTTTGTTTGTCATCTATTAATAGTCAAAGGAAGTTTCTGTTACTTGTTCAATTTGCTTATTTTTAACTTTAGTTGAATATTTGACTAAACTCTGTTTTGTTTATTTTAGAATCATATTTAGACTTGCTAACTCTCTGTTGGTTGTTTCTAATAATGAGTTTTCTTTACTTTGTGCATCAATTTTTGAGTTTCGCTTTACAATAAACATGGTATCACAGCACATCAATGGCTGATCCCCCAGCTTTTTTATTATTTTGAACAGACTGTTGATATATAGAAGAAATAAGTAGGGATCTAATTTTGACCTTTCCAGCATCCCATGAGTGACATTTAAATTACTGACTGAGTTATGTATTATTTCGACAGATTGTTCTCTATTTTGCTCTGGAAGCATTATAATGAACAGCCCTGTAATATATAAGACCCTCTCAAAAGCCAGAAGTCACAGTTATAAAGAGCTCTCTCTGATACATATTTCCATCTGTATTTATGGCCCAAATACATTCATTCTGGACTCTTAATCAATGGACATGTATTAAGGAGAAAACTGTGACTTGAAGAGCACATGTTGGCAGAGATGCAGGCATGGGTGCCTCATAACTTCATAAGATATGAAACTGCAACTGAATTTTTATTAATGGATGCTCTTAAACTGCTTTGGTTCTCAAGATCCCATTCCATATTGCATGCACGACTGTCTTACTTTGCTCAGAGGCATCTATCAGGCTTGAGCTTCTTTATATTGCCGTAAATCTACGACGCCACTGACTGCCAAGGATTCTTACGCCCGCAAATATCCATTGCCTTCCGCCGGATTTGAATCTGCGACCTTGGAAACCAGTCACTCCAAAAGGTATTAAACTAAATTATATATAATTTTATGCTTTCCTCCTCCATTCAATTATCGTTACTTTCAAATTACTCCCCATTATCGTTACTTTTCGAGAATCTGGATGTATGTGAATAGCCCTGGCTGGAAAAATTCAGGAAGAACAAAACCAGGGAAGACATCTTGGCTTGACAAAGAGACACCTGAATCGCATGGGTGCGTGGAAAGAAATATTTCAGTACAGAAGTGAATAATAGAGAAAAGTTGAAGAGACAACCAGAATTGGACCTCAAGAAAATGTATATTATGTCACAAAGTGCAATAAAAAAAAGCACTCCTTACTCCTTTACTATTTGAAGCCTGCTTCTTTAACATGTTTCGGAGTTAATTATTAACCATATTAATAATACATTACATATTCAGAATATAAACTGTCTAAATTACCTTTAATGATATTTGTACTTCGATTGGTAGAGCAAGAATTTCATGTACACAACAAACCGATAAACTATACAGCGGCAAACATTTTGGCTTAGGCACAGAACATCAAACATTTTGCTTTACGCGCGTTTCGTTTTTTCTGCTACTTGCTCCTTCATTTTTTAAACAATTGAACGTAAAATATTAACCACAGAACACCAACTATTACTGTGACTACTATATTGGAAAGAACATTGCTAAATGAACAAAGAAAATAAATTTAGGGATCTTCTTCTTATAAGTGTTTCTTATTTCCAACATTATGAATTTTAAGTTTCAATTAATTATATCATTATACTGTAGCATAAAACCGAGATATACTAATTGACGTTCACATACATTTCGTTTGGTCATGTTGTTAAAATTGAAATAACGTAATAAGATGACATTAAGCCAACATAAGCACGTGTTTGCCTGATTTGGAGTGTAGAGGTTAGGTCGGCCGAGTATATTTGTCAAGCTTTAATTATGTAGGGTGGATTGAAAAATGCTAATACGATATGCTTTCTAGGAGTATACTTGTAATCTTACATTAACCTTATGGGTTATATTTTCATTCTATAACTTTTGTAAACGTATGGTCACATTTACCACTCGTTTTATGTCACATGCAGCCTTTCTGTAATTAGCATTAATATCAGAAGATGGTATAACATATTTTGTGGCGTTTTCCAGATTTTTAAAAATGTTGGAACCAATCAAACATATACTGAGCACGAAAAAGATAATTTTGGCCAGTGGCTCACCAAGGAGGAAAGAAATATTGGAAAGCGTGGTATAGTAATGAATTACACATATTATTTGCTTAATAAATATTTGCCTATGTGGGTTTTACAGATAACTGAATAATGTTATTTTCTAGGGCTTAAAGTTTGAGATTTGCTCATCGTTGTACGAGGAAAACTTGGATCCAGGGTTATATGAAAATCATGCAGAGTTTGTATTGGATATGGCATACAGAAAAGTGCAAGAAGTAGCAGACAGACTAAAAAATAAGTCCAACAAACCTGATATTATTTTGGGTGCAGATACCATTGTGTCTTTTAATGGAAAAGTACTTGGAAAGCCAAAGAATGAAGAAACAGCATTCAAAATGCTTAAGGAGTAAGTAACTATATGTACCAACTTTAAATTATAATAGCTTATCAGCACTGTAGACAGGATTCAAATTAAATGGAGTAAGGGGAGAGTACGTCTATTTCTTATCAAGAAGTACCCTACTTATTTCAGATTCATATAGAACATTTTCTTCTCATTTAAGTTGGAGGATCATAATTTTGCAAAAATGTAACATTTCAAAGCAAAAATTGTCATTTTAATGGATATCTAATAGTACAGCAGATAATATTTTGTTTCATTGTTGTAGGATATGAGTATTTTTTAAGAGTGCTCAAGACTGAAGTTAAGCACTTTAAAATATTCATATTCATTTTATTTCTCCATGAATTACTATACACGATATGGATTCGTCATAACATACAAGACTTGGAGATAAAACAGTGCTTATTCTACAACAGTATTTATGTAATAAAACAATACATACATTTTCAGAAAATATATAATTTGATTAGAGTATTTTTATACATTTATACAAAATATATAATACAAGTTGCTGTATGTGATAGAAGTTATATAACCATGTAACTCATATATGAAAAGTTCATTTATGGAGTAGAAGGCATGCTCTATTAGAAAGGACATAAGTTTTATTTATTTATTCATATATTTATTCTTTTTTTAAGGCTGAGTTTAATTTATAGTTCTGAGATTGGTAGGTAATTTAATGCATAATTTTGTGCCTATATTTAAGCCATATTTCAATATTTTCTGCAGTAGTATACATGTAAATCATATATTTTTTCAGTTTGATGGATTTAGATCTACCTGTTTTCTACCATTTTGAGTTTATTTGAATGTAAAAAAAAAACATGTAGATTTGTAAGATATAAATGGATGCCAGATAGCTACATGATCTAGTTGGTTTACATTACCTAGGTTTCATACTCGCTTTTGAATTTTAAAGGCCTTATCCACATCTGACAGTATTCTGTATTATCCCATATTGTAAATATAATAGCGATAGTTCATCATAGTTTCTATATTTTTCAAATTTTCAACATTTTTGTTAGAAAAAGTATGAAATTTCTATTTTAATTTACCATTGAGTATTCCTAAGAATGATATCACTTTGTAGTGAATAGTTTAATACTAAAACATATTATGTGGTTCTATTACTTGTTTGTTTTGATTTGAATGTTTTGTTACATATGGCTTTATTTGGAATTTAATTCATTATATTTGGTGACTCATTACCATTTGCCGTCTTCTGTTACTCATATGGCACCACCCAGGAGCACTTGTGACTTGTGGAATGCTACAGACGCGAGTAACTTTGATTTGAATGTAAATTCATAACTTTCTCTATTTATAAGTAATCTAATTTTTTTTAAATTATTAAGCTAATTCTAATAGTGTAGTGATCAGCTTATACAGAATTTTACTTTTGCTCTTGGTTTTGAGTGAAAGATTTGCATTATCCGCAAATATATTCTGTGCATTCATTATATTCTGCAGCAAATCATTAATATACAACAAAAAAGAGAAGTGGCTCTGAAATCAAAGCCTAAGCTACACCTTGTATTATTTCCTTTGTAGTTTTTTTTATTATTAATTTATGTTTATTTCAATAATTTATCTCTATTATCTGTTGCCTATGCATCAAATATGACTTAAACCATTCATTAACTGAGATAATTTTTAGTTAAAGCAGTACTCCATGCTCCATATATTGCATTGTTTACCTAGAACATGTTTCGTTGGGACCTTCCTAACATCTTCAGCTAATGTCCTAACAAAACGCATTCTAGGTAAACACATGCAATATATGGAGCATGAAATACTAGTTTGACTCAAAATTATCTTAACACTCCTGATTATTACATGTTCAGGCCGAAGTCCCTTAAAGAGCTAATGCAGGGTTGTACTGTATATAACAATGTTCACCCATACTCAAGTGGCAAATATAAGTGTTTTAGTAAACCGAAACTGAATAAGGAATAGGAAAAAGCACTAAAATATAATATAAGGTCTAGACTCAGAATATGTAAAGCATTTAAACAGCTTAATTTTTATGTTGTCATGTAGATTTAAACTAGGAATGCTGGTAGCCTGTACATGTAAATTAAGTTGCATTCTACATTAAAATGAATTATTCCTATTCATTTGGAAGATCTTTGTTTCAGTATTCATTCAAATGTTAATTTGATGTTCAAAATGAAGTTTTCAAAGTTCATTGTTAACTGTTATAGTAGCTTAAGTGTAGTCATAATCTTAGAAAGCTGTGTATAAATATAAACTATTTTGATGTTTAATAATAATTAACACTTTTTTTTTTTTTTTTTTTTTTGCTTGTTCCATTTATACCCCGCCTTTAACTGCTATGGTCTTATTGGCAGCCGTTCTCCTTTGGAACATACCGAAGGTGTTAACTCGTTATCTGTTTGGTTTTTAATCATTACATCACGCACTTATTCACACTCTCATTCATACTTCCAGACTCTGGGGAAGATGGGGAATTATCTTGGTCAGAGAAAAATCCCCACCTCCACCGCCGGGAATCGAACCCGGGACCCCTAGCACGGTAGGCAGGTGCTCTACCGACTGAGCTACGGGGCCAGCCAATTAACACTAATTCTATGTGTTTGGAGGAATTTAGTAACAGTGACGTCAAAATTAATCACAAAAACTATTTGTAGTTGGTTTATTGATACTCGTCACTTGCTTTTTTATATCAATGAGAGACTAGTTTCAAAGGCAATCGCCTCCATTTTCAATATCTTTCCAACTGGCATCTGTTGTTGTCTGCTCTTTCTCTGGTGGTGGAACTATGAACTTTTTTGTCAAAGTATCTACTGGTGGGATTTCAAAGTTCATTACGTGATCCTTATTTATCCATATGAATATGTTCTCCCATGTTGACAACATAAATTGACATATTCATTAGGAAAAATAAGGATCACGTAATGAACTTTGAATTCCCACCAGTAGATAATTTGACAAAAAAGTTCATAGTTCCACCACCAGAGAGAGAGAGCACACAACAACAGATGCCAGTTGGAAAGAGATTGAAAATGAAGGCGATTGCCTTTGAAACTAGTCTCTCATTAATATAAAAAAGTAACTGACGAGTATCAATAAACCAGCTACAAACAGTTTTTGTGATTAACACTTTAATGCTTATATCAAGTTTATTATTTGCAGAACTGTTTGAAATAACACCATACAAGTGAGCACACTAAATTGCAGTGTTTGTATATTTATATCACTTAAAGTATACATTGTACCTGTAAATTCAGTTAGTGACCTGATTTGGAAAAATCAGACTATGGTCAGTCAAGTAATTACATAACATCTAAATTTTGCAGAATTAGTTCAGTCACCTAGTAATATATTATCTAAGTCTTTTGTGAACTTTTAAAAATAATTTACCATCTCCAGTTTGAAATACTGCAATTGATATAAATTTTAGTTTGCCTTTCTTTAATGTATAATATGTTTACAAAACCTTTTGATTAGGTTGCAGGGACAAGTTCATACAGTGTACACTGCAGTTGTCATTCACACCCCAAGCAAGGTGATAAAGTTTCACGAAAGCACAAAAGTGTACATGAGTCCTCTTACAGAGAGCATAATAAAAGGCTACATCAATACTGGAGAACCTCTGTAAGTATACATTTTCAGTGAAAAGACTGATTTTCACATAAGAAGTTATTGTGACAGAGGAACTGAATATATTTAGAGATATTCTCTTCAAATGTTCTGTCCATTTTGTCCATCATTAGGATTAGAATTAGGATTACAGCAGAGGGGAATCAGCACCGAAACCTGTGGTTTATTGTACTTAAGCCCCAAGTGGGGCATCCCTGAGAGGAAGGATGAAGTGAGAGGAGACAGAGAACAGCTAATCCAAAGAGTCACGACAGCACCCAGACACCCGCCAACACTTTTACCCTGAAAGAGACCACAAGATGAGAGATGATGTGAAATGATCATGGAGATGAAATGAAGGGACAGAAAATTCAGGGTATTTAATTAACCTACCCAACATTCAGGAAACCCCCGAAAAAAGCCCATGGGTCAGATACGTTGGCCACAGTAATTGAACCTGGGCCTCCCAAATGCAGGCCACAGACGAAACTGCCTGAGCCATCCTGCTTGTTTTCCATCATTCCGACAGTCTCTGTATTTGTGTATTAATATTTGGGATATCCTGCTGTCACTGGTAGACAAGTGCTTGAAGCTTATCAATGTTGAGCTTCTTATGTCACATGGCTTCTTTCATTTCATCAAATACAGCATAGTCATTAGAGGCAAGATCTGGAAATTAGATGATGTAGCAAGACAGTAAGTACCAATTCACTCATGCTGGCAATGGTCTTGCGACTTGCATGTTGTTACACATTGTCTTGTCGAAGAAAAATGCCAGATTCACATTTTCCATGGCAGCATTGCTGAATGTGTCAGCAGAGTTGACGCATTATATTACTTACAGGAAAGCCAAACAATCAGAAGGATCCCTTCTGTATCCCAATGCACAGTTGACCATTGCTTGTGGCAAAGGTTGTGGCTTCTTGAGAGTTAAAGGCTCCCAGTGTACTTCCTCATCATAAATTAATATTTCTTTTTTATAGGACTTGTGCATAATTGCGCATAATTCAACCATGATGACAGATGCTCAAAGAACCTGCCTTAACTACACTGTTAGGTTTCATGAACCATTGGCATCTGTTTCTGTGTAATGATGAGGAAATTATGCAAAGTATTGCACACACACACACACCTGTCTCATCTTCAAGTCCTCATAAATAATGGTGTGAAAGGTTTCCACTAATAAACCTATTGCAATCTCTAACTCATCAAAAGCAATTTGTCTCTCAAAACAATGAGAGCTGAGTGTTGCTTTCACATGCCGTTGCTGGACACTCAGTGTTTATACGGTTTTCTGATACAGTCCCTGCGGTCTTTGAACTTTCTCATGCAAATTTCTGAAGCAGCCTCCTCTTTCTTCCTCAGAAATCACACTGTCTATTGTTGCTTATGATTGCTTCCATTTTGTGCTTTCATTGTGTATAAGACAGTAGCATGATGCATCATTTTTCAATCTTGGAAATACTTTACTTCCAGTTTCAGTGAATTTTCTCACAATCCTCACTAATGTATGTGGAGTATAATCTGAATGCATATTACCTAATAAATTTGCAGACTCATGATGAGATCACTGCTTGTCTACTTAGCCAACTATCATTAAAATTAGTATTCTTTTCACTCAAATCAAATAGAATATTAATTAACTCAATAGATGTCAGATTTAATCCCATAAATCAATACCAATAAAACTGTTTCCACTGATATAAAATGAGAGTTGAACAAATGTTCACGGATTTAAGCAAAGGACAATCAAACAGAAAAATAGGAAACATTTTATTCTATTAAATCTACGGCTTTATTTAACGTAATTAATTACATGATATTATCTGTGTGGGTACTTGCTGAAAAGTTATTGAAGAATATTATCTGAATTTGTAAAGAAATATATGGTGTGCTAAGAAAGTTGTAACTACTGCTGGTTAAACCTGAAGCTGCAAAAAATCATTAATATAATTTTTGAGTTCCCAGTACATAACTGTCTCTGTGCACCAAGTTTCATGTTAATCAGCCATATGCTTCAAAAGTTATTTCAAGTGGTGCAGGACTTTTAATTAATTCTGTATAATAATATTTAATGCAGTTTAACCATCAATCAGTGCAGGCCAATTAAGTATAATTAGTACTTAGACACTTCAGTAGACAACTGAAAACAAGATCTTGAGAATACACCATAAATACATAGACATTCACAAAATCTTATGAAATATCTTTTTGCGTAAGACTTGAATATTAGTAGAAGTAGTAATTTAATATGCAGTAAAATTTAAAAAAAAATTATTAATGAAATAAAAAGCACAACTGATCTGAAGGAATATATAATATGAATATCAGTTCATACAGTAACAACCTTGTGTATTGTATTGAGGAAATACAGCTTGTCTTTTAAAATTAAATAATAGTTAAATTAATTGGGAGTCGATTAATAACACAAAACAACACACACTTTTAAATTTTCCCGGAACTAGTTTCAGAGGCCTTCCCTCTATCTTCAGCCGGACATCGACTTGTTCTCATTGGTGTAGCTGGCAATATTTTGTCATCGGTCTCCTCTGGTGGCAGTTCGAGGAACTTGCTGAACAAATCTTTCTGGGGGATGTCGAAATTGAATACTTTGTTCCTATTTTTTGAAATAAAGATTTGTTCCCATGTGGACAGTTCTTCTTTTCCTGTTGTATGGTTTAGCAATTTTGGTTCTGGATTTATGTTGTGGTTTTTTTCCCAAAAATGCGTGGCAACTGCTGATTTTTCTAATTGTTTGTATTTTATGTTCCTAAAGTGTTCCTTTGCTCTTGTTTCTAAATTTCTTTTGGTTTTTCCAATATAAATTTGACTACAGTCACAGCATTCAATTTGATATATACCAGATCTTTTGTTAGATGGAATGGCATCTTTGATGTTTGAGCAAATTAGGTTTTTTAAGGAGTAATGGTTCACTGGAGCTAGTTGAATGTTTTGTTTTTTGAAGACTTTTTTGAATTTATCAAAGGCCCATGGATGGTAAGTGAATTTTTTGAAGATCATTTTAGTTTCTGTAGCTGAGAGGGTTGTGGTTTCCTTTAGTAGTTTCTTCTTTTTTGCTAAGTTCACTTTTTTGTCTACTAGTGATTTGGGAAAGTCATTTTTCTGTGCTATTTCAATAATTTTGTTGTATTCTATTTTGTATTCTTCTGCTGTGAGAGGGATGTTGACTATGTTTACGAAATAAAGTGACACCCCGATTTTTCCGGAGGATAGTAAAACCAGGCAATGGGAATCAACCGAGAGCAGCTGAGAGAAAAGTTTTACAGCTAGAAATCAATAAACATTATAAACATTTGGAAGAAACGGAATTGAAACTTTATAAACTTCATTCATTTTTAACGAAAACACTGGGAAACACGATGTGGGATAACTTCGAACAAAACTATTTGGCAATGCTAAGCAAGAAAATGAAAACAAAAACCGAAAAACTAAAGTACAAATTGACCAATTTGATGAACATTTCTTCACATCGAAACCATACCGAAAAAAAGTTTAAGAATAAGAGACACATCGGAAATAGAAACTTGAGTCCTGCAGCAATTAGTCCACACGCTAAATGCAAAACGGCAACAAGTAGCGTAAACGAAAAAATAAACGCGCAAAACTTTGAAAACGTAAATCTATCGAATCAAAATTTCTCCACAAAAGAATTAGGTCTTCTAAACAAAGGATTAAAAACTTGCATAAGTTTTTCAAACGAAATTGAGGACTACACTGCAGATATAAACATTTCGGCACAGTGTCTACCAGTATCAAAACAAAATCCACTTAAAAGCCAATGTGAAAATATTTTGGAAGAAATAAAAACCAGATCCGTTCAGAAGAGCAAACAAAAGATTATCCATTCATTGAAACAAAAAAAACGTCATATACACCAAGGCAGACAAAGGTAACAAAATAGTCATAATGGATAAATCTGATTACCTTGAAAAAATGGAAGAAATGCTAACTAACAGTGAATATGAAACCATTAACAAAAATCCATTAACAGCTTGCATAAAATCATTTGAAAAAACAATAGCAAAATCAAGTATAATATCAAACAAATATGCAGTTAAACCAGATAACCCAACCTTACCTAGACTTACCCAAAATACACAAACCATCCATAACAATGAGACCTATAGTTAGCAGTATAAATTCACCAACATACAAACTTGCAAAGTGGCTAACAAACAAATTCAACTCATTTCCAAAATTCGATAGCCTAAGCATCAAAAACACCTATGAACTTATAGAACACATTAAGGATACTGAACTAAATGAAGAAGACACACTAGTCTCATTTGACGTTAAATCACTGTTTCCCAGCATACCAGTTAAACAACTCCCAACATTGATAGAAAAATGGCTCAAATCACTTGGAATGTCATCACTTGAAATTTCAGATTACATCGAACTTACCAAATTATGCATAGAACAGAATTTCTTCCAGTTTCAAACAAAATATTTCCATCAAACTTCTGGTTTAGCAATGGGCAACCCCTTATCACCCTTCCTGGCCGATCTGTACATGAGTGCACTAGAAATAAGGATCACTAAAGGTTTCCCATGGATGTTCAAACTCTGGCAAAGATATGTAGATGACATATTTGCCATAGTACCAAAAAAAAAACACATCAGTGATGCACTAAAACTTTTAAATATTCGAGAAAAAAGCATCAAGTTCACTGTAGAAGTTGAAAAAGACGAGTACTTACCATTTTTAGATCTAAAAATAATCAGAAATAAAAATAGAATAAACTTTGGCATTTACAGAAAACCAACACAGACAGACAACTACATAAAAGCTAATGGCTACAATCCAAGATCCCACAAACAGGCAATCTTTAATAGTTTAGCACACAGACTGGTCAACATCCCTCTCACAGCAGAAGAATACAAAATAGAATACAACAAAATTATTGAAATAGCACAGAAAAATGACTTTCCCAAATCACTAGTAGACAAAAAAGTGAACTTAGCAAAAAAGAAGAAACTACTAAAGGAAACCACAACCCTCTCAGCTACAGAAACTAAAATGATCTTCAAAAAATTCACTTACCATCCATGGGCCTTTGATAAATTCAAAAAAGTCTTCAAAAAACAAAACATTCAACTAGCTCCAGTGAACCATTACTCCTTAAAAAACCTAATTTGCTCAAACATCAAAGATGCCATTCCATCTAACAAAAAATCTGGTATATATCAAATTGAATGCTGTGACTGTAGTCAAATTTATATTGGAAAAACCAAAAGAAATTTAGAAACAAGAGCAAAGGAACACTTTAGGAACATAAAATACAAACAATTAGAAAAATCAGCAGTTGCCACGCATTTTTGGGAAAAAAACCACAACATAAATCCAGAACCAAAATTGCTATAACGTACAACAGGAAAAGAACTGTCCACATGGGAACAAATCTTTATTTCAAAAAATAGGAACAAAGTATTCAATTTCGACATCCCCCAGAAAGATTTGTTCAGCAAGTTCCTCGAACCGCCACCAGAGGAGACCGATGACAAAATATTGCCAGCTACACCAATGAGAACAAGTCGATGTCCGGCTGAAGATAGAGGGAAGGCCTCAGAAACCGGTTCCGGGAAAATTTAAAAGTGAGTGTTGTTTTGTGTTATTAATCGACTCCCAATTAATTTAATTTATACAACAACACTGTTTTCAACACTTCCATGAAAGGATTTATTAAATAATAGTGTTATTTCAATATTACTTCAAATAACACTCTTAACATTGAAATATAAATCATTATTTAAAGTAATTGCACCAATGTATAATTCTTAAAACCTAAACTAAAGCTTTCTAAATAAAGCATGGCAAAGGAATTTGTGACAACTTAACATGGGAGCATTAGATGTTCCATCTAGAAAATTCAAGAGACTTCAGTTTCCAGATAGCATTTCTTCTGTGACCTGCTGGAGCACGAAAGCCAATCTAAAGTTCAGTTGAGCTCTATTGTGTAGTTGTGTTTGAGTCGCCCATTCAGAGCAGTGTTAAAGTGAAGAGTTAGTTTGGAAAGATAGTCAGACTGAAAAATTCAATGTCGTAGCAGGATTTGAATCACAGATCTTCTGGTTGCCGCCATAGTAGCTCAATGGTTAGAGTGGGTGGACGTTAATCAGAAGGTCTGTGGTTCAAATCCCGGCTATGGCATAGAATTTTTCAGTTTGACTCTATCTTTCCATACTTAAGCCTACACACGGCCAGTGTGAAAGAACAATTAATTTCCATGAAGAGTTAGTTGTCTGAGAATTGGCAGGTAGTGTCAGTGTCAGACTGCAAACAGTGGGTTTAGTAAATGTCAAGAAGCTACAATTGGCATGTTGCATACAACAGAGGCATAAAAAAGACAGTCTATGGAAATATCTGTATATTAGTAAAAAGTGACTAAGCTTTGGGCTAACAATTCTTAGTTTAGTACAACTT
Source organism: Mantis religiosa (assembly GCA_030765055.1). Lineage (NCBI taxonomy): Eukaryota > Metazoa > Arthropoda > Insecta > Mantodea > Mantidae > Mantis > Mantis religiosa. The sequence goes on along the minus strand of CM060956.1, from coordinate 40,409,607 downwards.
TGTGTTACCATTTTGTCACAATATCTATCACACCATCAGAGTGCAACTTAATTGAGTATAGAATCCTATTATACTGAATACCCTCACTTAGTGGACTGCAAAATCTGAGATTCTTTGAAGTAGGTTCCTAAACTCAACTTGATGGAGAAAGAAGGAAGTTATTGCTATGTTACTAAGTGTGTAGTAACTAGGATTGCTGTTCTGATATTGTCATTCGTACATTCTATGCATAATGTGTCGTTAAACATTACGCACCAACTCTGCTTAGGTTATTAAGAATAACTAAACACTATAGCAACACAACTTCACTATTACTTATCTTATTTACAATCCTTAATGTTAAGTTATTCTTAATATTTAGTTTACTTCACTGTCAGCAGCTTCAGGTTTTTACATAATTACTATGTTAGTTCTCCCTACAGGAGAATTTTTCCAGAAATGGTAATCTTATGTATAAGTTGAGTCTTTCACAGCCAGCGTCTTGAAGATAAATGTTATGTTCCAGGCTTATGGTCCGTGGTCTAGAAGTTCTTGAAGAATAAACCAACGCTTCAAGAACTTCTAGACCATGGCCCATCAGTCCAGAATGTAACAGTAATTTATGGTTATTTTAGTGTGAAATGGGCATCTGATTCAATTTTGAGAATTAGACTCTTGCTTCTAAAATATGTCAAAAATAAATAAATTTATTGGTAAGATAGTATTTAACTTACTTTTTAAAAAGCTCTATTTATATATGATTACTTTGAAGATCATGCTGCCATTATTATGTGTAACATTTTCATTTAAACAGTTAGGAAATAAAGAAAAATGCAGTTAAGCTATATTTAGTGTTTTATCTGCTCTAATATTTACCATTTAAAAAAAAAAAAGCTTTATTTTCATTAAAGGGATAAGGCAGGAGCATATGGGATACAAGGAATTGGTGGCAGTCTAATTGAGAAGATTGATGGTGATTACTTCACAGTGATGGGACTTCCGTTGCATAAAGTGTGCAAGCATTTAGTGGAAGTAGTAACACAGTAATGCTGTAATGCATTTTATTTATGTAAAAATATGTTAAATGTTGTACATTGTGATAGGTAGCTCATTCTGGCAGAAATACTGTGTTTCCAATGTAACTAAACTGTATGTGGTACAAAGTTATACATATTTATTTACATTCATTACCTTTTAAATACAGTCAAACCTCTATCTATTCTTGAAACTATTGTTTTTTCCACACAGTTCTGGTATCCATTATTTCCCCAAATTTGTTGATCTTTTTACCTATTCCCTTAGAAAATGATGAATCAAGGTTTGACTATAAACTGTTTTGAAACTTCTAGCAGTGTTTATCATGCCAAAGAAATAATTTTATGTACAGTGGTTTATTTTACTGCATTCTTAAAATGCTATTCACTGGATGTGTATCTTAAACTAGTGATAAACTGTATTTCTAAATATCATTAAAGTGAATTAACATTTATTTCGTTTTCTTTTTATGCTTATTTGCTTGCATGCTTAAATTATATTTTTAATACCATACACCCTGTTAATGTATTCTTCAAGGGTTTGTAACCTAACTGCATAATATCACTTCTAGAAATAGAAAATTATTTAAGATAATGTGAAAAGTTTTTCACATAATTTCAAAATTAAAGAAAATATTAGCTACTTTAATATGAGTCTTGATCATTTTATAACCCGTATCGAAAATACATATTAAAGTAAATGCAACTAAATAATAAAATAAGTAGATGTAACTTCAGACTGTCCTAAAGATATTTTACTTGAACATGTTTCAAGAATAATTTGCTTTCATCTTCATCCAAGCATATGGACAGGAGTCCACATTTGGATTATAGGCGCCTTCATATACATGAAATTGGTCTTGGAACTGTTGAGACATATATCATAAGCATGTTGAATGGAATTATTGGAGAAATAACTTAAGTTGCTTGTTCTGAAGTCGGTTTACGTATATTTGACAGCCTTTTTATATACCGATGCACTAGCTGTTTTCCCTGAGAAATGTAATCACTTTAAAAAAAGTAAGTAGATTTTTCATATTCAATTGAACATAATATTAAAACATGTAACAAAGTAACCAAACATTCATGCCTAAAGCTACCTTAATATTACTCAAAAATGTGATAAGAAGGGCAAATCAGCTTCCAATTTCAGTTGTAAGGTCTTGAAACTGAAGCCAGAATCCTGCAATGGCAACAGATTTTCACTGTGGATGATGATCACTGGTTGAAGTGGAGTGAAGCTGCTGTATTGCAGACAAAAATTCAGTCCTTACTCTAAACTCAAGCTTATAATAAGGGTGAGCAATACATTTAATTGATATTTTGCTTCGTTAATATGATTTGCCATTCAATTTCAGAACTTAGCTATTTAAACTGTCATCTAATTTTGTGTACATCTTTACAGCAAATTGCTACTGTGACCAAATTTTCAAGAATGGATTTTATTATGAAATGTCGTAAATATAGCAATAAATATATATATTTTAAGGATGATATGGACACAGTTACGATGATGTAATTTGGCAAGATCATTTGCTGCATATTTCTCTTTAATAAACATAAAGATTGTGTGAAAGGGCATGAATGCAAACAGAAAAATAAACAGCTGAAATGCTGGCTTCAGCGTTTCCTGGGTGTAACCTTCAGCCAAAGCCCTCCAATTGTGTTCATTACAAACTTCGTTGGGTCCATGATCAGCGGAACCTTAGATTTCTCACAGAGATCAAATTCATAATTGGAAACCAAAATGGCAAGTCCCATTTTTACTTGCATAAGACCAAACCTCAGACCTGTAAGTGAGAAACAGAAACTTTGTATTATATGAAATAAAAGAAACAGAAAAAGAATCTGATGATTTACAGTGATATGACTGTCTCCATCGTATTTTAAAATTATTCAAATAAAAGCTGTTTTTAAATACTATATTAAAATATGGTCATTTTGCAACTGAAAAGGCAGATAAAATAGGGATTCATGCCTCATGCTGATGACATTTACTCATCAGAAAAAAATATCTGATTTGGAGCATTTCAGATTACAACATAGAACAGATAAAAAAAAAAAAACACAATTTATTCATCCCCTATATTTCATACAGAGAATACATAAACACAATACTCACAGACAAAGGTGCATGTATACTTTGTTACATTAACAGTGAATAAATCTATCTAACTAAACATCATCATCAGCATGTCCATTACTGGAAACTGGTTTTGATCTGCCCTAAATATCTAAGTCGTGCTTGTCATAGTAATCAGTTTTACATAGCTTAGACACTCCCATATGGCAATTACGGCCTTCAGGGTAACCTTTTTTTCATCCATATGATCCAAATACATAGGATACGTCAACAGGTTTAACAAATACAATCTGTACATAACAGTATTAAAATAATAAAATATAATAAAATATGCAGAGGGTACCTTTACTATTTAAGCTTTAATTTAACCTTTTATACTCAATGCCATTTATACTGATGAATTTCCAAAGAAAATTCAAATTAATTTTGGCAAAGGAAGCTCAAATGGCATTGCACAATATGACAATAGAGTATTTTTGAGACTAATGAAATAAGTATGGAAGTAAATAGTGACTACAAATACTTTGTCTACAAATATTAGTAATGGTTATCACAAATGCAGAAGTTTTCGAAATGTCAATGGTATTGGGCAAAATGTATAAATTTCTGGGCACATATCACACTCATCAAGCATTTTGCACTACTACAGCCTAGTCACAACAAAAACAGATATATACTTTTCTTTAAAAAAAAAAAAGTAATAAATAATAAGTCTTTCTTAGGAAAGTTGTTTTGTAGAGGTCTATCTAATGATACTCTGTTTGGTTCCCACTCCAACCTAAAATTTTAAAATGAAATGCAACTGACCCTGCCTCTGGTTATAGCTGATTAATGAAATCAAGCTCAGATAATGTTGACATGTGCTTTAGTTATAAATATTTGTTTGTTAAGTATTTTAGTGCTGTATTTTTCAAAATAAATTACTCTTGCAGGTATTCTGATTCACCTGTATATATATAGCTATTAACGAAATGTGACAATATTTGTGCAAAGTGAATAAATTTCATGATTATGGGAAAGCTATTTGTTTCTCTAACAGCTTTTATGAATATACATTAAGATTATCTAAGTTTGATACATTTTATCCAATCTTACATTATAAATAATAGGAAATAAGTCGTAAATAATTTGGCAGAGGGAAGTGAGCAGGTGTTAAGAGTCTGTGATGTAATCTATTTTCTGCTTAGCGTGGAAAAAGAAAAGAAAATCACAAAATGGTTTAATCTCTCTATAAGTCACAGTATTATGTCATTACTGTAGGAAATACATCATTGTTTTTACTGACGTGTGCCATAATGAGCCAATTTGATGATACTGAATATAGTAACAATTTAATTGAGAAAAAAAAGTATTTATAATCAGTTTTTTACATTTTGTTACTTACATTTTTACATTATTAAGGGACTAGTTTTGGAAGCCGTTGCATCTATTTTCACTCTCTGTCCAACTATCAACTGTTATCGTCTGCTCTCTTCTCTCTTGTGGTGGAATTCTTTGTCAAATTATCTACTGGTGGGATTTTAAAGTTCATTACTTGGTCCTTATTTTTCCATATGAATATGTTCTTCCATGTTGTCACTTTGTTTTGGTTTATCACCCATTTAAGTAATTTTGGATTTAGGTCAATGTCATGGTTTTTGTTCCAGAAGTGAAATGCTACTGCTGATTTATCTTCTTGTTTCAATTTGATGTTTCTAAAGTGCTCTTTGACTCTGATTTGTAGGTTTCTTATAACTTGACCAATGTAGCATTTTTCACAATCCTTACAACTTATTTGGTATATTCCAGATCTATGAATTGGTAGGATTTCATCTTTTGTTTTTGAATTTAACAATTTTAATACTGAGTATCTATTTGTGGGTGTCAAGATATTTTGTTCCTTAAAGATCTTTTTTATTTTATTAAATGTTTTTGGATGGTACATGAATCTGCTTAATTTTCTGTTTTTTTTTTTTTTCTTTAGTGAATGTAGTTGCTTCCTTATGGTTTTCTTTAGTTTAGCCTTTTTAATTTTCTTAAACACCATACTCCACAAAGCAGAAGAAAATGGGTGCAACAAGAGTTAGTGTTGTTTCAATTTGATGTTACTAAAATGTACTTTGACTCTGGTCTTTTAGGTTTCTTTTCGTTTGCCCTATGTAGAATTTTTCAGAATGCTTACAATTTATTTGGTGTATTCTGGATCTATTATGGGTGGGATTTCATATTTAGTTTTTGAATTTAACATTAAGTATCTTATTTATTGGTGGCAAGATGATATTTTGTTCTCTAAAGATCTTTTTGAATTTATTAAATGGCTTCGGGCAGTGCATGAATCCCTGAATGTGCTGGTACTTTCTTTTTCCATGGTGAATGTACCTGCTTCCTTAATGGTTTTCATTAGCTTAAATATTAGATGTTTGTTGTATCTATGGTCCTCTGCTATGAGAAGTATGGCTGTTTGCTGCTTTATCCGTAGTATATTAACTAGTCTGTGTATAAGAGTGTTTGTGAATGGGTCATAGCTATGTTTTTTATCTTTTATGTAAATTTCAGATGAGTTGACTTCCTGTAAATTCCAAATTGTATTTATGTGTTGTTCCTGATGAAGTTTAGGTTTGTGAAAAAGAGTCCTCTACTGGCTTTCTTTTCTATTCTGAATTTTGCTGCAGATTCAGCAATTTTAAAACATCGTCCAAATGTCTATTTGGAACTTTTGCAAAGATGTCATCAACTTGTTGCTACTAAACTTTGAAGATCTGTGTATATATTGACTTGGTTTTAAGTGATCTTATGATGTGTTATTGAACTTGGGTTTCTTTCCATTTTTGAACTGGATGACTATTTTGGGACATTTATTTTTCACCACACTTTTATCTTCTGTATTTGAAATTTGTGTAGCAATATGAATGTCTGCTATGTAGTCTTCCACAGGGAGGAGTATCGCACAATTCATTAACATATCTATGCAACAAACAAAATTTAATCAGCTTTAATGGTGAATACTCCTGGTAGAAATCAAGGATATCTATGGGCAATCTACTTTCACCTGTTTTTGGCAAATTTATGAATTCATTTGAAACACACAAAAATCATTTTCCCATGGATCTTCAAGATTTGGTCCCAATATACTGATGCCATCTTGACAGAAGTTCCAAATAACATTTAGACAATGCATTAAAACTACTCAATCTTAACCTCCCCCCCCCCCCAAAAAAAAAAACTACTCATTCTTCAGCACACAAAAAGAACCAAATTCACAACAGAAAAAGATTCGGAAGATACCAAATAAATTGTAAGGATTGTGAAAAATTCTACATAGTGCATACCAAAAGAATCCTAAAGACCAGATTCAAAGTACATTTTAGAAGTATCAAATGAAAGGAAGATAAGTTAGCATGGAATGAAAACCATAACCTTAATCCAAAACTAAAATTTAAGGCTGATAAGCCATCAACCTCATAGGAGAACATCTAATATAGAGATACAAAGACCAATTAAATTTTGAAATCCCGTCAGTTGACAATTTTGTAAAGAAGTTCCTTATTCTACCACCAAAGAGAATACTGTAGGCAACTACAATCAACAACAATCAGACCTCCGATGTTGAAAATGGAAATAATGACCCCCAAAAGTAGTCCCTCAAAAATTAAAAGGTAAATGACATAGTGCGAAAAAAATTGACTACAATTGTTTTATTAAGTATATCTTATTAATAATTTGTGTTGTACAAGTGTCTAAAAACACATTTTACAATCTTTTCTAGCTTGACAGAAGCAGTATTTAGCTATTTCCTTAATAAATAGAGCTATTTTATAGACAGTGTAAATGTGAATACCAACCTATGCATATGCGTGGACCTTCACCAAAGGGCAGATATGTGTACTGATGTCTTTTCTCCTTATTGTACGTGGTGAAGCGCTCAGGGTCAAATCTTTCTGGATCAGAGAAGTACAAAGGATCTCTGTGGATGGCATATATAGGTATGATTACCGGTGTACCTTTTTCAAGTGTCACATTGGTCCCTGGTATTTTGTAGTCCTTTGTAACCACTCTGATGAGATTAGGAAGTGATGGATACATTCTCAAAGTTTCTGAAACATCATAATTATTTGGATAATACTGGCAAACATTTCTTGCATATTTTAAGATTGTCAAAATTATTGGACACTATTGTATTCTAGTAAAATATTTTCTTTAAAGCCTAAAATCAAATCAAAAGGTTTAAGACATTGTGTGGAAATAATTAATACTGCGAGAATTATTACATTTTATTAATTTTAAACTTGGAAGAGGAGTTTTTTATCTTTTAAATTACAGAATGTGTGTGAATTAAAATGTTCCACAAATTCCAAAATTTTCAGAAGAGCAAAATACGAATCTATTCTTTTAGGTTATTAAACACAAGACAGATTAAATACGCTTAATGAAAGGTGCAGTCAAACTGAACTTTAATAGCTTCATTCACCTATTTATTGTAGAGAACATGTATTGTGTATGCTTTTTTTATGGGGAGTAGGGTTTATCATACAGAGAAAATAAACTAAAAATAAAGGAAACTAGAGAAAATGCCAGAGGTACATTTCGTTTCATCATGACAATAATCTAAACAGGTGAATATGTGGAACAAATTAGAATGCAAAATCAAATAACACAAAACTTTAAAAATAATTCATTTTCATAAAAAAATGTATTACTGTAAAAGTTAATACTGTTCCATAACTCTCTACCTACTATTTACTTTTATATGGTTCATACAAACCATTCTTATATAAGCTTATTTTTCTGTCCACTATATGTTAAGCTAAACTATTGCAGAAATACTTTCATTACACATTTTGTTGTAGATACAAGGGGGATACATGGAAACAGATCAGGTAATATACTGATCTCTAAATGCTGTTTTGAGGGCACTGTGAGAAACAATACTGTCACCCGAACATCGGAACTCCCTATAGAACCGGCCGGCATTAGGGCCAAAGGAAGCATTCAGGCCACGCCTACCTATTTGTCTCGTGTCACTAACTGAAGGGATAATTAGGTAAACGGCGGGAGCCCTGTACCGTCTCTTTCCTCTCATCAGACGTCTCGAAACCTCGGGATAATTGTGCGCGCCGCGAAGTTTCCAGAAACAGCGATCTTCCCTATATAAGGCCTGTAGTTGGCGAGTCAGCTGAGTTCTTGTCGAGCAGCCGTGAGGAGCGCCCAGTGAGGGAACGGACTGTGTACGTGCATCGGAGGAGTGTACGTAACTGCGTGCAGTGGACCTGTGACAGACGAACTGCTGAATCGTAATTGTGTGCATTACGTAACTCTGTGTAATCGGCAAGTGTTCCGATTGTAATTCGGTGGACATAAAGAACATTTTGAGTCTGTGCAATTGGACTTTTAATTTCATGAACCCACAAAGTTACAATACCATCAGTACTTTAGAAAAGCAGAAAGTGTTAAAAAGTTCAAACTAATAGTACTGGATGTTTCAAAAATGGCTGATGCCACAAGAACTTCCTTAAATTAAATAGTGTGTTTTAAACAGATTTACATTTTTCATGCAGTACTCTGGTTTTTAGATTTCTTTTTGTTTGACCTATGTAGCATTTTTCACAACTTTTACAACTTATTTTGTATATTCCAAATCTGTTAAGTGATGGGATTTCTTTTGTTTGTTTTTTGACTGAAATCGTTGACTGAATTGTTGACCGAAGATGCGAATGAATGTTCGTGAAATCGATTTCATCAATTAATAAGAGACATTTACATCATTTTCTTAAGATAAGTGAAGTTTTTGTTGCAAATAGTTTTATTTGTGTAACAGTCACATTACTGTCTACCATTATCTTATTTTCAGTATTCTAATATCTCACAGAAAATGAAGCTAATCCTTGTTTCATGTAAGCTTTATTAGTCACAGTGAAGCAACAAATATTACACAAATAAAAGTATTTGTAACAGAGTCTCCACTGAACTTAAGAAGTTGATAATTCCTTCTTATTTATGTTACAAATATTTTTATTTGTGTAATAAATTCTAATATCATTCATTAGAGAAGCTTATTTCTCTATCTCCTTTCTGTTAAACACAGTAAATTTTGCCAAGAAATGCTAGTTGTATAATATCATGGCAGTGTACATTCTGTTGGCTCTAGTAACAATCAGCTATTTAAGGAAGTCAGCAATATCTCTTAATATACACTCGTGAAAAACATAACAATTGAGATTTTTTATATATAAAGATGTAATGCTTAAAATGTAAGAGATCAAAGGTGAATATTTTGGAAATGCATAAGACATAGATATTACTGAAAGTTTTTCATGCAAACATTATTTGGAGATATTAATTCTAGAATCAGGAGCACTAGAAAAGTATTTCTGGTGAAACCTTGATATAAGAGCTTTGGATCAAATGCATTACATACTTTTCTTTAAGTCACAAAAGTGAAGTTTCTGCAAGTTTCTCTTCATTTGTGATATTAAGTTATAAAAAGCTATATTTCATTACAATATTTTTTCCATGGAACAATAACAAACAAAACTAATTGGTACCTGCAACAACATGGTCCAAATATTCCATTTGCTCCAGTGCATTATAGGTAAATTTGCCACCATGTTCTTTGAGAACAAGATCTATCTCTTCACGTAAACGCCTCTGCACATCTTTGTTGAGTGAGAGTTCATACAAGCAGAAGCTCATACTTGTTGCTGCAGTTTCAAAACCACCCAGGAAGAAGACACACACTTGAGCAGCAATCATGTAGTCGTCAAACACTGTCAACATTACATACTTTTATGCAGCAATAAAATAAGGAAATTATATGAAAATAGAACTCATATGTATAAGCACAGTTTAAATTGAAAGACAGGTTTATGAAAACTGAGTTGGGTATATTTTATAGAATGTGCTTCTGGGACATTGTATATGCTGTTTCAGTAATTAGATTAAAAATACAAGTAAAATATCAGTCACTATATCTGTATATTCAGCAACAAGGATATCCTCCTGGACTATTAAGTACTTTTTGCTGAAGATAGTAGCTTAGAATTTATATAACGGGCAACATTCCTGGCCTTCGCTTTGTTTTAAATTTAAATTATGTGTATATCTCATTCTTATAATCACATTTCCTTTATCTGTTTACAGTTTAAAATTTCTAACACAGTTAATTTTATAAATTCAAGATTTATTCAGTGGCGAGAAGACACATATTTGTACTTTTGTAAACTCATAATTGTTTTTAAATATTTTGTTTAAATTTTAGTTCATTTAATTAATATTGTAAAAACCAAAATAAATTTCTAGTCCCACCATTAGGAAAATCTGGAACTCATAACATCAGCTAGTGAAGCTATGAAATATTGTGGCAAAATAAAAAGTCTTCAGCAAAATTTAATAAATGTTAAGATAAAATTGCTTATTATTAAGTATTAACAATAAGATTCTTATACCAATATTCAGGTCAATTGATGGAAAATTAATAATTTCTTCACACTAGTCATATATAGGCTAAAGTTTTTGATAGATAGAGTCAACATGAAAAATTCAATGCCATGGCCAGGATTTGAACCACGGATCTCCTAGTCTCTGTCCAGTCGCTCTAACCCATTGAGCTACCTGGCCAATGTGCTGTCCTGACATTAAATTCTCCAATTGACTCAAATATTTTCCCGGTAAACCACTAGAGGCTCTCGCATCCAAGAAATTTTGTGGCAACCTACTATCGTAAGTACTTGAGTCCAAGGCTTCATCATTAAACTCTTAATATTTACGCCTGGGACTCAAGTACTTATGATAGTAAGTCACCACAAAGGTTGTACCTCAGATGCGAGAGCCCCTAGTGGTTTACAGGAAAATATATGAGTCAATTGGAGAATTTAATGTCAGGACAATATGTTGTCCATGATAGCTCAATGGGTTAGAGCGACTGGGTGGAAACCGTGGTTCAAATCCCGGCCATGGCATTGAATTTTTCATGTTGACTCTATCTATCAAAAACCTTAGCCTATATACGGCTAGTGTGAAGAAATGATTAATTTCCATTAATTGACCTAAATATTGAGAGTTAAATGATGAAGCCTGGGACTCAAATACTTACGATAATAAGTCGCCACAAAGGTTGTATCTCGGATGCGAGAGCCCCTAGTGGTTTACCAGGAAAATATATGAGTCAATTGGAGAATTTAATGTCAGGACGGCATGTTGGTCATGTTAGCTCAATGGGTTAGAATGACTGGATGGAAACCAGGAGATCCGTGGTTCAAATTCCGGCCATGGCATTGAATTTTTCATGTTGACTCTATTCTTATACCAATTATAGGCTAATCCCTTGGATGAACAAAATTACTTGTGTAAATCGCAAAATTGTTGAATGATTAAAATCTGATTAAGCTTACAGGAGATTTTAAACACTATTCCCAGCTTCACATTAATCCGTTTAGTTTATGTTCGCTTTCTGCAAACAAATGATTACAAGGAATAAATTTTATCGTTTTACCAATATATATTTCAGTATTTTATTGAAACTACAGATATTGCCATGGTTATATTGCATAAACAAAACATTTGTTTATACTTTTTTATGTTTTAAATGCAAAACATTTTATTATAATGCTATTGAAGTAGTGTCAAGCTGCATCCAATTACAATTTAAGTGGGGCACCCCATAATAGCACATATCAGTACCTGATACCTTCGAAATCTGGTCAAGTGAGCTGTAAAATGATGCTAGTTGATCATAATCTGGACCAAAGAACTGATAACTGATAAACTTATCTCCGAGATGTGGGAGTAGAATGTGTTCCTCACATTCAAAAGGTCCTGAGTTCAAATCTCACTTAGTGAGATAATTGAATAAGATTGTTCCATGTTTTGTCCTTATACTGAGAAGACAGTGTCTAATAACTCTAAGCTTTAAAGATCCTGGACTTGTTTGAACACAAGTTTATTCTTTTAAAATCTAGAATAAACCATGAAAAATCAATGACATAGCCGGAATTTGAACCATGAATGTTCCAGTATGCCCACTGCCGCTCTAACACTGAGCTGCCATGGCAACATGCCGGTATGATATTAAATTCTCAACTGATTTTAATTTTCTGGAAGACCACGAGGAAATCTCCTGGGAGAGTACTTATGAATTGCAAGTTACCGTTAAGGGTACATGATCATGAATTCAAGATTTCCTTGTGACCTACTAGGAAAATGTGACTTTAATGTGCTACCGGCATATTACCATGATAGAGCAGCCATGCACAGAGAAGCAGATCCATGATTCAAATCCCGGCTAGGTCACTGAGTGTTTTAGTTCTGATTTTACCTTTAAAAAGCTCGACTACACGGTTTGTGTGTGTTAGAAAATCAATAACATAGATCACCCTTAAAAATGGAAATCATTTCATTCATTATCATTTGATTGTTTTAAAAACAAAATGATTCTGATGTGTTTTAAGTAATTAAATATTATTTCTCAAAAAGGCTTAGAGTTTGTAAGTAGCTATTAGTTTCAAATTATACTAGTGTTTTACTACTTCTCAATTTTAAACAGAGGAATTTTGCAATAGTTACATAAAAATTTATATTATGATGCAGGGACAAGAAAGAACACAGCAGTTGCAGAATGTCTATTATTAAGTAACAACTTTTGAACATTTTTCATAGGTCAATGAATAAAATCCACTAATTAATAAATATATGTGTTAAACCTACCTATATAAAAAAAATTACTGTTGGCCTATCTCTTTGCTGTGAGGGTAGTGTATCCGAGTTTGAATCTCAGTTAAAGTAAAATTCCCAGATAAGGTTTTTTTTTGGGGGGGGAGGATTTTCCCTTACCTTAAGAAGATAATGTTGGGTTATGTTAACTCTATGGACCATGAGCTCATTTAAAAAACATTTCATTCATTCATGCTAGGTTAAAGAATGTTAAACTTAAAAAAAAATGCTAGAGTAAAAGTTATTTGAGACATAAAATGAAATAAATACAAATGGTCTTACCAATATCATCTATCCATTTCTTCTTCGCAGGACCATATCCATTCTGAACTGTTTGTTGTGTACCATTTTTCTTGTTATCATTGTTCTTATCCTCAGAAATACTGATATTTTTTGTAATATCAATGTCCATAACTTCCTCTTCTACGTCATCATATCCTTCACCGAAGTCTTCAATTGGAGCATTTTTATCCTCTTCTGTGTCATCTGCATTGATGTCAATCTTTTTCTTCATCTGAATTAACAGGTTGAGGAAGTCTTTGCGCTCAATATTGTTCTTTTCACGGTACTCTAGAGTTTCTTTTACAACATTCACAAAAAAGTCAGTTATCTCATCAGAAAAGCTCTTGATGTTAAGATATTTGAGCATTTTAGGACAGGTGTACCTGAAGAGACGATGCATGTTTGACCATGAACCAGGGCCTATGATCTTCTCACCCATCTCTCTGAATTTTGAGTGAGGATTACGCAAAGAATTACTTTTCACCCCAAAAGCACAGGAACTGATGTTGTCAGTAGCATAACGGGCAAGAACATCTCTCAAATCTATACTCTCACCCTTTTGAGCAGGAACTGAGATGTACCTGCCAAGATCTTCTGCACACTCCTTCACCAGATGAAACAGAATTCGCATCTTGCTGGAGTTGAAGGCAGGATTCAGTGTAAGGCGAAGGGTCCTCCATGGTTGGCCCTCTAAGATCACAAGATTGGCACTGATGGGATCATTGTTCACATCATGAGGCATTCCTCTATCGTGGAAGTGTGAGAAGTCCTTTGTGAGAATCTGGTTTGCAAATAAAATGGTAGAAAGTTTTAGAAAAGGAATCATTTTTATCCTTATATTATGTTTTATTTAATACATACTTTAAATTTCATACATGGCAATTTACGTGTATCATAGAAAGTCATTATCTACTGTTAAATTAGCAAGTTGTGAAGAAATGAATTCACATAAGAAAAAAGTGATGTTTTCTTTATTAAGAAGTACTCCCTACCCTTCATAGAATCTGGAAGTTTGAAGTTGGAATGAATATATGACTCATAACGAAAGTGCATGACCTTAGTGTCAAAAATATATAATTTGAATTAAACTGCCATTAGTTGTTTCCCAGTATGAACATAGACTAGACAAAAATTAAATAAATCAGCCAAAGCTGATCCCTTGTGGGAATAAAATTACAATATGGAACAGAAAAGTCCTCTTCAATGGATTGCCCTCTTTTTGTTATAACTTACACCCGAAGCACTTAAAAGTCAATGCAATAGGTTTGTGTCTGTTGAGGAGCAAACAAACTTTGCATCGTAACATATCCAGAATAGGTGATCGGCTCAGTAACCAGTATACCAAAGAAGGAGGAAATGAAATAAAATATTGAAAGCAATGATAGAAAATTTGCAGATCAAATATCCAACCTAGCATTCGTCTAGCAACTGAGAAAAATTGCAAAGAAATCTTCAGTTAAGAATGAAAAGTTAGGCAACAAAAGTGAGTTATCAGCGTATGGGAAAGAATATAAATAAAAAATTCTGAACATAAAATAATAAACTTGAAATTCCAGAAGATTGTAATTTAGTCTCCAAATTCACCATCCTGATTATAACAAATTATAACAAATCTTCTCAAAACACAACATAACTCTTGCACCTCAAAACAGGTTTAATATCAGAAATTTGTTAAAAGGCCCTCCCAAAAATTCAATCACTACCAAAGAAAAACCAGGAATCTATGAGATCAGATGTGAAACTTGCCCTAAAATTTATATAGGAAAAACAAAAAGAAATATTAACATCAGAACTAAAGAACATATGAGAAACATTAAAAATGGTGAAACAGAAAAATCAGCAGTGGCTTTTCATTTTTTGAATACTAGACATGACATCAATTTGGAAACATCTCTAATAAAATACGTTAATCACCCCATAGACCTTTCCGTATGGGAAAAAATCTTCATTAACAAAAATCGTCATAGAGTCATGAATTTTGAAACTCCACCACCGGACATCTTTGACAAGTACATCACGCCATCTATTGACAATACGGAGAAAGGAGAAGCCACTACAACTTGCACTAGTCGAGTATCAGCTGAGGATAGGAGCAAGAGCTCTTGAAACATGTCCTGTGAATAAACAGTGTGAGTGAAGCAATGTGTCAATATATTCTCGATTCAATTTTGTACTAGTTTGTGCTTCACTGTCCCTACGCTTCTTTCAAGTTTATACTTTGAGTTTTTGATACTTAAATTTTCAAATTTTGTGAAGGATCTGAAGATTTGAACCAGCCATTTTGATAGTTGGTAAGTGGGTGCATCAATGTTATTAATTATTGGTCTGAGGGTAATTTCAGACCAATAATTAATAACATTGATGCACCCAGTTACCAACTATCAAAATGGCTGGTTCAAATCTTCAGATCCTTCACAAAATTTGAAAATTTAAGTATCAAAAACTCGTTTGAATTGTTAAATCTCCTGAAGGACACAAAGATCAACTCTACAGATGCTTTAGTTTCCTTTGACGTCATTTCTTTATATCCAAGTATACCGACCAATGAGCTTATTCCACTTCTCAAAAAATGGCTGGAATCAATACAAATAACACCTGAAGAAATAGAAGAACTTTCAAAACTTACAGAAATTTGTATCAATCAAAATTTTTTCAGCTTTAATGGACAGATCTATAAACAAAAAACGGGCCTAGCTATGGGCAACCCATTGTCTCCCTTCTTGGCAGATTTATTCATGAGTGCTTTTGAAACACATATCACAAAAGCTTTTCCAAATTATTTCAAAGTGTGGCATCGCTATGTTGACGACATTTTTGCAATAATACCTAAAAAACTCATACAAGATGGTCTTAAACTTTTGAATATACAAAATCCAGCTATAAAATTTACATTGGAAACAGAAGAGGATGGTGTGCTCCCCTTTTTGGACATCAAGATCAAAAAAATGAACAACAAACTCACTTTTGGTATCTACAGGAAACCGACACACACAGATAATTACATTAAGAACAACAGTTTCAACCCAAAACAACACCAACATGCCATTTTCAACAGTTTAATCTTTCGGATAATCAACTTTCCACTAAACAGAGAAGATTATCAAGAAGAATACCTACACATAAAAAAAGTAGCTATATCCAACGGTTTCAACCCAAATTTAATAGACAAAACTGTTAACAGACTCAACAAAGCTAAGAAAATAAAAGAAACCACAACCCTAGAACCTACAGGAGAAAAAGAGAAAAAACTTTTTAAAAAATTCACCTTCCACCCATCAGCCTATAACAAATTCCAAAAAATCTTCTCAAAACACAACATAACTCTTGCACCTCAAAACAGGTTTAATATCAGAAATTTGTTAAAAGGCCCTCCCAAAAATTCAATCACTACCAAAGAAAAACCAGGAATCTATGAGATCAAATGTGAAACTTGCCCTAAAATTTATATAGGAAAAACAAAAAGAAATATTAACATCAGAACTAAAGAACATATGAGAAACATTAAAAATTGTGAAACAGAAAAATCAGCAGTGGCTTTTCATTTTTTGAATACTAGACATGACATCAATTTGGAAACATATCTAATAAAATACGTTAATCACCCCATAGACCTTTCCGTATGGGAAAAAATCTTCATTAACAAAAATCGTCATAGAGTCATGAATTTTGAAACTCCACCACCGGACATCTTTGACAAGTACATCACGCCATCTATTGACAATACGGAGAAAGAAGAAACCACTACAACTTGCACTAGTCGAGTATCAGCTGAGGATAGGAGCAAGAGCTCTTGAAACATGTCCTGTGAATAAACAGTGTGAGTGAAGCAATGTGTCAATATATTCTCGATTCAATTTTGTACTAGTTTGTGCTTCACTGTCCCTACGCTTCTTTCAAGTTTATACTACATGTACAGTATTCAACAGTACTGTAAGTACTGTACTGTATAGTACTGTGAATTCTTTACCTAATGCAATGGTACAAATTAATGCTAGAATGTGCACGTTTTGAACCATGAGTTAATGTAAACACTTCTTGCACATATCTTACTAGGTGCTGATTTTCAAATCTTATGCTAACAACACCTGGCTTAAAATGTAATCCCAGCAAATCTTTGAGTGTAGTATTTAGAGGAATGAAAGAGAGATCTGGAAGTATGGGATCTGCAACAAGAATATGTGGGAGCAACTTCCTTTTTTAGCCTTTCTTTGTTCCACCAATGCTTTTTAAGTGACAGTCCCATGTCAATAAATTTACTGGCATATAAAAGAACTCTTGCAGGATGATATTCTGGCACATTGGTGGTGCTGATATAATACTGGCATTCACAGCATTGTTAACAAACAAAATAGCTGTTTATTTGCTGTCTAAGCTTAAACCTTCCATCAGCGCATTCAGAAGTAATGCCCATAGAAATACATTTGTTCTGTTTGACATAGTGAAAATTTCCAATATATTTATGCATTTTATTTCATTTACTGAAAAATCTGCTTTGATTTAGATTGGACTGGACTGGACTATAGAACTTTGGAATTAGATAAATATTTCCTTTAACATTGAAAACTTCGGGTAAATTGTATTATTTCCTGACACTATTGTTTTAGTTAAACGACACTCCATCTTTGATCAGAGACAATAGTTTGTAACTAAATTATTTTTCAGATTATCACTTAGTTGTCTATGCACTTTCTGCTTTAAGCCCCACAAAGTAGCCTGTTAACCCCTGAAACAATGTGTTTTATTTCTGTGTCCTCAGTTGGGCTTGTATTACTTCTCTTCTGAGGATCAAAAGCAGATGGTAGTGATGAGTCCTGATTAACTGAATATTTGTTTCCATCTTTAGGCTCCCACATTCTGGATGGGTTTTCAATCTTTTTATTTTTTTATCTAGAATTTCCTCTGTATGTCATGCTGGTTTAAAGCAAACAAATTATCTGTGAATCTAGACACAAAAGTGGTCAAATTTATAACCTGTCGTACATCACATACTGAAATAGAAATCGGGATTAATGATATGTTATTAGAAGAAATTCACAGCATAAAATTTCTGGGCCTTCAAGTGGACAGATGTATAGATTGGAAAGCTCACATAAATTATATCTTACCTAAAATTAGCTCTGCCTGTTATGCTATCCGAGAGCTGGTTAATGTGAGTTCTATTGACACACTTAAATTAGTATATTATGCATACTTTAACTCTATTATGGAATATGGAATATTATTTTGGGGCAACTCAGTAGAAAGTAAAAAAATATTTCTTATGCAAAAGAGGGTTATAAGAATCATTACTAACACCCACACCAGATGCTCCTGTAAAGATCTTTTTACAAGATTGAAGATATTAACGCTTCCTTGCATGTATATATTCTCGATCCTAAAATTCTTTGTATGCAATCGTGCCTTATTTGCAACAAATAATGTAATTCACAAAATAAACACTAGACAAAAGTATAATATCCATTATCCCAGTGCTAAACTTTCTTGCTTTCAGAAAGGTGTGTATTATGAAACTATCAAAATATTTGGCGCACTTCCTAATGTTCTTAAAGAAAAAGTTGATAATTTCGGTGCTTTTAAAAAAGCTGTTAGAGAGTACCTTTGCTCAAAATCTTTTTATTCTGTACAAGATTATCTGAATGACAAATTATCCTGATAATGCTTCTGTAGCTCTATAAGTAGTATTTAACTATTCCAATGACAAATCATTACTTATAAATATTTGATGCAAGCTGAAAGTTTATTTTTAATCTATATGTATTTAATAAATAACAAGAATGGTATCCATTGCAAAAAGGTTGAGACGTACTGACATAAGCCAAGTGAAAGCTGGTTTAAAAAGTGTTTCATTTTGTATCATATATATAATTATCCCTGCTTTGTTTTCCATATTGTTGTTCATATTGCCTGTGTACTATAATATGTGTCTTATGTTAATTTTTGTACATATATATGCTATTAAACTTTATACCTCTAGACATGTTCAATGTTCACAGCCTTTTCTGGCTACAAGTGAACCTACTGAACGCAAATCAATCTAATCTAATCTGATGTCCCAATGGAAATTGCAATGTCCTCACCCATGGATTCCCTTTGGATTTAAGTTACCAAAATTTGAATTTATGCAGTAAAGGGAAAAACAAAAGAAAATAGATCCTTATTACAATTCCTTTCTTGGAAGTGTTGAAAACAGTGTTGTTATAATAAATTAAATTTAAAGGGAGTCGATTAATGACACTAAACAACACTTTTAAATTTTTCCGGAACATGTTTCAGAGACTTTGCCTCCATCCATCGATGGCCGGTTGAGGATGGAGGCAAAGTCTCTGAAACATGTTTCGGAAAAATTTAAAAGTAAGTGTTATTTAGTGTCATTAATCGACTCCCTTTAAATTTAATAGATCCTTATTGTTGGGCTTAGTTTTTCTGCTGAGAATGAAAGTGGTTAGAAAGCAAATATACAAAATATGCAGTGTTCAATGCTCAAATTGATTTTACAAATAAATACAAGGATAAACAAATATGGTGTAGTAGAAGAAGGAGAAGAAAATAAGGGAGGAGGAGGTGGCATAAACCCTATAATCATCATAGTAGTCAGCATGTATAACCACTTTGGTAATGTGGGTAAGTGATCGTTCCAATAATTCAGAGTTCAATCTCAATTGGAGTGAGTTTCCTGATGAAGTTTTCTAGTTTTAATAAATAAATAATAATTATAATAAAATAATAAATATTAAAATAAATATTTAATATAATAAATAATAATTATTATTAATTATTGAGGTTTTCCCTTATTGTTTTTCTCTTTATGTTTTTTTTTGGATACTCATTCATTTCTATTGCAACCTGAGCTGATGAAAATGACATTAAAAAAAAAACTATCTATCATACCTGTTTGATGAGCTCAGGGTCACGAAACATGACCATGGGGATCCTGGTTTGGAAGATGCCCCCAAACATGTGTCCCTCCAGCTGATGGTACATAGATCTGAAGCCCTCTGCTTGAGTTTTCCTGTGGAGGGCCATTTCCTTGAGATTGCCAAAGAAAGGGACCGGCTTCAGGTAAGGCACGCCCTTTTTCTTCCAATAGTCAAAGTTGGCCGTGAAATAGTAGTACAGCCAGGCAAAGAGCCCGGCTATTACAAAAAGTAACTCAAGCAGAAAGGACATCTTCCCGCAGCCGAGGTCTGAAGCCAAATAATCACCTCCTGCAGTAAGAAGTGCTGATAGGATAGAGTTGAATGGCCTTTGTCACAGGCAGTGGACAAAGGGTCACGTTTGGTGATCATGAACACAAACGATGTATCGTCCTAACGCTTCTGATGCAGAAGGGTCAGAGTACAGTTTATATGGAATATTTTAAGAGAATTTTGGTCATCGTTTTCCGAGTATTTTTTAAGCTAAAGTATTTTTATACCTTGTCCACGGCCTACTCACGGTAAGCAATGCTTTGATTAAAATAATCGTAGTATCGAGATTTCGTATAATAGACTTTACTGTAAGTCGGAAATTGAGAAAACTAAGTGACAATGTTTTTTTTTCTTTCCTTCTTTATTTTCCTTTCGTATGTGTGAGTTGCGCGCGCGAGTACCTTTTCGCGTTAAGTATGGTCTAACCGAAAAGAGTACCTACGATCCACTTAGAAAACAGGCTTATTTAAAAGAGTTCTAATAAGGCGCAACAATAAAATATGGAGATACATCGTTTATTTTCAACGTTTTGTTTTTAATTTCAAATATTCCTTACTAATTTTTGTGCGTTACTATTAACAGTAAAATTCCGATCGCGTTGCAAATATGAGGCACAATATAAAAAAAAATCTATTTCTTATTTTCCATTTGTATAGTTTCTCTCTGAATTACAGTATTTAAGAAATACGCTCTCATTTACTACAGCTTTATATTTTCACACTCTGCCGAGGGGTTTTCTTCCCCCCTCTTATTAATTTACGTCCTCCTATTTTAAGTCATATAGGAAGATGAATGGAATGGGTGAAATGATGCCCACATGAGCCCACGGACCACAGAGCTTAGAGTTATTCGATATTCATCTTTCAGGATAAGGGAAAACTCCAGACCGAGATTCAAACTCCGAACCTCTTGAACGTTATCTACGCTACAGAGGCGGAACTGCGGAGGGTGGGGAATGATCCTAATTACATAAAATTACTTCACCCCATCCAGAGTTCGAACCCGGGAGCCCTATTTTAATTTTTGCTAACCCGGCATACAAATTAGTTTATTAACAGTTTTCAAAATATATGACAGGTAAGTTGCACAAACAGAAAACAGTGAGGGGCAATGGAGGTGGAGTAAGTAGAACGAACGATAAAGGAAGGGATAGCGTGAGGGAGGCATAAAAAACCCAAAGCAAAACTCTAATGGGTTGTACGCACATTCTTTCTCCACTCACTAATTTACACATTATTTTATAAGAGCTTATTCTTCTATTCTCCTGATTTTTAAATTTTAACGTTCTTTAATCGGGTAGATATATCGAACGATTATGAACAAATGAAACCGGATCCATAAAGCTTAGAGTAACCAACATTCGTCTTTCAGTATAAGGGAAACCCACGAAAAAAAAAAAAAAAAAAAAAAAAAAAAAAAAAAACGTTATACGGCTGTCTCGTCGTAACCCATATTCGAAGTCGGATATACTTTCATAGCATATTTAAATATTTCGTTGTTAGTATATTAAGAAAACAAAACTTTAAAACAATAGAATTTTTAAAAGCAGTTCGCTGTTTTGTCTTTGAAATCTCACGCTCTTTGTAGGTCAATTTTTGAGAGCATCAAAAATAAGGAAAACTTTTGAATATAAAGGGTAGTTAGTAGTCCGGTGGAGGGGGTTCCTTGAAAACCATCGTATCGCATCCTTTTAACTAAATATCCAATTTGATGTTAACCGATTTTTACATGTTCCGTATGTGCTTTCAGTTATTAGGGAAAGTACTGCATTCCACCCAAAAATTTGATACCGTGATATCAATTCTAGCCAACACATAGGCATCTATTTTTAAAAATGTGAAAATATAATATTCACAACATAAAAATAAATATGTGTATAAAATATACACAACTTATTAGTATTTTATTTCCTATTACGTAACTGAAACAATTAGGAGTACTACGTGGGGTTAGGCACTGCGACCAGTCTTGATCTATTGTACCTATGCCCCCAAGTGGGACATCCCCGGGAGGAAAGATGAGACAGGGCCGTTCCAAGGAGCCAAGACAGTGCAAAGGGAAGGGTCCTCAAATTTTATTTAGACGGAATCCTCCCCTCCCCCCTAACGTGGTTCAGAAGTGGTCCCAACAGCCGGTTCGGAGACCGCTAACCGTCCTACCGGAGGAGGAAATGGTTCACTCAGAGTATATCATCCTGCCATGCACCGCCGAGTTTCCCGCCGACACTTCTACCCTGAAAGAGATCGCCAGATGAGAGAGTTGATGTGAAATGATAATGCAGATGAAATGAAGGGACAGGAAATTCGGGGGATGCAATTAACTTACCTAGCATTCGCCTGGCGAACCAGGGAAATACTCGAAAAGAAACCCATCGGTCAGGTAGGTCGGCCACAGCAATCGAACACGGGCCTGCCGAATGCCGGCCACAGACGAAACCGCCTGAGTAATAGCAACAAGACGAGATGTGTAAATGTTTATTTCAATTAACAGATTGAAACTCCTTGGTGGCAGCTTGTATAACTGGCTCCCCTGCGAGCTTATCCTGTGAGGCCCGAGAATCCTGAGATCCGGAGGATGGGCATTTAGAGAGAGCAAACTCTCTCGCCGGAACTCCCGCTGAAACCTGTCTTACCCAACCAGGTGAAAAGGTGAACTGCAATGAGAAGCGAGATGAAATGGAGGTCAGAAGATTCTGGAGATGTAATTATCTTTCCAAACATTCAAATAGTGAACCAGGGAAACCCTCGAAAAGAAATCATAGTTCAGGAAGGTTGGTCACGAAATCGAACTCACGAGCTCCCGAATGAGGGCCAAGGATACTACGGTCCAGTCTCGAGGGGATACAATATGCCTACATCACTGTTTTCCTTAGCCCCAGGAAAACACATTTTTAAATCGATCTGCTAAACTGCCGGAAATAGTACAATCCTGAATATCAGCAAATAATAAGCAAGTAGAACGTTAGTAGGAGAAATTTAGCACAACGCAAGAAAACCGGTAACGCTAAGTGCAACAGACGTAATTTATACCAATGCGGTATAACCATTGGTTTGAGATTTTTCTGCCGTATTATTCAACACGGGAGAGAACCACGTGCACAAGAAGATATACACGTGATCTGGTGACCATATTCATATTCTTTTTTCATCTGTATTATAATCAGGCGATAACTGGATTAAACTCACTGCTGTCCTTGTACCAAACACTCATAGCTTTTTTTGTTTAAAAAAATGATTTATTGTTCACTGCATACGATAACTGTGTTATTGTGTAATAGCAGAACACGGGAATTATAAAGAATTCCCGTCAAAAAGTTTAGAAAATTCCTGCAGTTATGCATTTTCTGATCTTTCAATATGTAGGTTAGGATTACTATGGAGGCAATTTGGAACGGTGACCAGTCTTTATCCGTTGTACCTATTTCCCCAAGTGGGGCAACCCCGGGAGGAAGGATGAGGCGAGAGGCAACAGAGGGCGGCCGTCTCAAGGGGCCACGACAGTGAATAGGGCAGGGATCCTACATTTATACTTAGGTGGATACCTCCCCCTTAGGCCAGGACAACGGATTCCCCCTTATTGTGGTTCGGAAGAGGTCCCAGCAGCCGGTTCGGAGACCGGCAACCGACCTACCAAAGGAGAAAGAGCATATCATCCTGCCATGCACCTCCGAGACACCTGCCGACACTTATACCTGAAAGAGACCAACAGATGTGATAATGGAGATGAAATGGAGGGACAGGAAATTCGGGGATGTAAAATGTAATTAACCTACCCAGCATTCGCTTGGCGATCTCAGAAAACCCCCGAAAAAACCCATGGGTCAGGTAGTCACCACGGGAATCGAACCCGTGCCTCCCGAATACGGGTCACAAACGAGCCATCCTGCTCGGTTTCAATACGTAACTTCATCCACTTTATGAAACCATCAAAATATTTGGCAGTCTTCCTAATGATCTTTTAATGCTTTTAAAAATGCTGCTAGAGAGTACATATGCTCCATATCATTTTAGGCCGCGCCGTGGCTCAGTGGTGAGACCACTTGGCTCTCACCAAGGCGGCCCGGGTTTGATCCCAGGCGACCACAAAGTGAGATTAGTGGTGGACAACAAGGCGCTGGGGCGGGTTCTCTCCGGGACCTCCGGTTTCCCCCGCCATCTCATTCCACCGGTGCTACATCTTCATCTCATGTATCATCAGTGTCACCGCCTGCGGTGCCGTATGTAGTAAAAGCGGGCGTTAAACACTACCCATTCATTTATTCCATATTATTTTACTCCGTACAGGATTATCTGAATGACAAATTATTCTGATAATGCTTATGTATCCCTGTAAGTAGAATCTAACTGTACCAATGACAAATCATTGCCAATAAACCTTTAACGCCTGTTCAAAAGTTGTTTAAAGTTGTCCCCCGTGAGTGGCACAGGCTCGCACCTACAATTGAATAGGTAGGCCGCCCGCCGAGTGCGCATTCTCAAATATTGACCAAGCAGATGCATGGACTACGAGAAAGCTTTCACACACTTAAACGATGCTGAAAGGCAGATAATAACTGACCATAATAGGCAATGCTGATAATGCAAACTAGATTTGCATTTAGGTTTAGTTATATAGCCTTAAGGTATAATACACATGCAAGTAATACTTGTAGTGACAATCAAACACCTAAACTTAAGACACAGCGCTACGGCGTGATAAATTACCCTAAACTTCCTAACAAATAACATCTGGAATCCTACCAAAAACCACCAAAACTAGGCAGTGGGCATCATTGTCAAGCCTGTATCCCTGCATCAGAAACCCACCCATTAAATCGCATGCCCGGCCTCGGTAGCGCAGATGGTAGCGTGTCTGCCTCACGTTCAAGAGGTCCCGAGTTCGAATCTCGGTCAGGGTGAATTACCTGGATACGACTTTTTTCGGGGGTTTTCCTTATCCTTTAAGACGAATGTCGGGTAACTCTGAGCTCCATGGACCCTGGACTGATTTGAGCATCATTTCACCCAATTCATACACCGTCCGATATAACTTAACGTTGGAGGACGTAAATTACAAAAAAAAAAAAAAAAAAAAAAAAAAAAAAAAAAAATAATTGAATCGCACTGCGAGACAGCTATGACTACCTCCTGGAATGGCAGTACCGCAGCACATTTCTCCTTCCCAATCCGGTGGAGATTTTTTAGTGGAGTAGTACCCTTGAGGTGAAGCCCACATAACCCACTGTGCCCTCCAACACAGTGGAACTCCATAAATGGATTTTTCCTCCACTCAAAAAAAAAAAAAAATGTGTGTATATATAAGAAGAACTGACAATAAATGGTATCCATTGCAAATCCTAAATATAATGCTGAGACGTACTGGCAAATTTATATTATATTATAAATATTATATTACAATTATATTTATATTATTTATTATATTATAAATATTATTATATTACATTTTATATTATAAAGGTAACATTATTATTATTATTATTATTATTATTGTTGTTGTTGTTGTTATTTGCAAAATGTGACTAAAATACTCATTGAACTCTTGAATGGTAAAATACACTGATTGATTTACAATGCCTTAAACTTCTTTCTGAATTTCATTGCATATCTGTTAGTATTTCATTTGTAATTCAGTTTCGGTAGCGTAGATGGTAGCATGTCTGCCTCACATTCAGGAGGTCCCGAGTTCGAATCTCGGTCAGGATGAGTTACCTGGATAAGGTTTTTTCCGGTTTTTTTCCGTACCCTAAAAGACGAATGTCGGGTAACTCTAAGCTCCATGGACCCTGGGCCCATTTGAGCATCATTTCACCCATTTCATTCATCGTCCGATATGACTTAAAAAGTTAAAGGACGTAAATTACAAAAAAACAATGTGTAAAAAACAATTGATCCTTCTAGTAATTTTAGGCTTATCACTGCTCATAATAATGTGGTTATGAATAGTGTTTGAGAAAAAGAGTTAAACATTGTTGTTAAGAAGACATACAAACTGAGAAAAATAATATTATTTAGCTTAAAGTGAATTTTGCAGTCCGTAGGGCTATTTAAACACATTTTACATTAATATAGTTTTCCATTTATAATGGCACTCAGTGATAATTTTGTTCTAACACACACAAACCATGGGTGGGTAAACTTTGAAGATAAGAATGAGAACTGAAAAACTCATGCCATAGGCCAAATTTGAAAAATGGATCTATTACTGACTGCCATTATAAATGGAAAGCTATAATACAAAAACCACCTTAAAAAGCCTGGGACTTACGTACTTACAAAATTTAAGTTGCCGCTGGGCTAGGTGATCTTGAATTGAGATTTCCTCATTGGTCTGCTGAAAGATGTGAATCAGCTGAAGAATTTAATGTCATATCAGCATGTTGCCATGGTAGCTCAGTGGTAGAGTGGCCACATGTAGAGCAAAAGATCTGTGGTTCAAATCTGGGATGGCATTGAATTTTTCAGTTCTGAATCTAATCTTAAATGTTTTATACTACTTTATTTTGTTATACACAAAGTATTAGCATCTACAGAACTCTAACTATACCCAACTTTGTAAGATGCCTTTGAAGTATTTGAGATCATCTTGAAATTTTTTTAATCAGAAGAGGTTTAGTGTTCATATGAACATCTTACCATGGTAGCTCACGTGGTATGAGCATTGGTACAGAAATCTGAAGATTCTTGGTTTAAATTTTTGCTGTAAGTCTTTGGTATATTTATGCTCAGATTAGGGGACAACAATAACTGACCTATTACAACACTGTATGACACTGTATTTAGATATTCACAATCAGTGGCAAAAGTTCAAAGTCACCACACTTTTGACCTATGCACTCTATTTAAACATCTTGCAAGCAAAATAAATAGATTAATAACCAATGATAAAACAACTCATTGCTCTAAACATATGCAAGAATAATGATTTTTTTGTGAGTGTGCAGCAGTAATAAACATAACTTCTTTCAGAGTCCTACCTGTTTGGTCACTGGTTTGAGAAAGCTTTGCGTCATCGTACCTCCTGTACTTGAGGTTTGGTGACGAGGTCAGTGCTACGGATTGAGGCATCATGTGCAAGTACAGTGACAATCTTTATGAGTGAGGAATGAGGAACGGGAATGCCAAAAAGAGGGACATTACAGGATTTTGAGAAACACAGCACAACTTGAAAATTAGCAGCCTTTCACTTTTTATAAATCAACAGTTAGTTTTATTACAAAGCGTTATAATGCACTGTCAAATTAAAAAGCACCAATGAGAATATCTTGTAATAAAACAAATTCTTCTTTCACTGGTTACTCTCCCTGTAAACAGGAATTATATCTCCCCTGGACGTCTCAAAAGTGGGCACCTGGGATCAGATGCATGATGAACAGACAAGCGCTGGATCATTTTTTTTTTAATTTACGTCTTTCAATGTTAAGTCACATCGAACAATGAATGAAATGATGCTCAATTGAGTTCGGGGTCCATGGAGCTTAGAGCTACCCAACATTCGTCTTTCAGAATAAGGAAAATCCCAAAAAAATCCTTATCCAGGTAACTCCCCTAATCATGATTTGATCTCGGGACCTCTTGAAGCAAGGTAGATGCACTACCATCTACGCTACTGAGTTGGGTACTCTGGATCAGAGACAGTAGCCAGATCAGTACGTGATCAGCTCAAAGTCTGGTATGAGAGTGAGGAAGGAAATGATGTAAATAAGGGCAAAATAGATGAAAGGAAAGATGATAATGCAGCAGTTGTTGGAATGAATGGCAGGGGAAACTGGAGAACTCATAAGCAACCCACTCAGACACCACTTCATTCACTACAAATTTGAATGGTCTTCTGAGATCAAAAAAGCGCAGCCTTGGTGAGAAGTGAACAGTCTAGCTAACTGACCATGATGTCACCCCTAACAAGCATGTTAAAAAATGTGCTCACACAACTTTCTCTCTCAGTCTTGTACAGACTATTCTTACAATGGCTTATATTTTGATTTATTTAAAATAAATTGAGGTAGATAGGGGAATACAGTTGGCTAAAGTGAGTTAATCTTTGAAGAATTGGTTGCTATGTGATGGCTTTGAAATTTTGTTCTCTTTGCATACTAGGAGAGAAATTGAGTGAATTTCTAATTTGGGGGGGGGGGGGGAGGGAGGGACAACTACAAGTATTTGAGTAATGAAACCAATAACAATATCTCAGAAATGTTTAACTCTACATACAATTCATTTTATATAAATTATGCATTTTAATGAGATCTACTTTATTTTGTTGAAAGATTTTGTTTATCTTTTAAGGTTTAGCAGTTAGGCAACAGTCATTCAGAATGAAGACTCTTCCCATAAATTCAAGATATATGTACATTTCCTTTGTCATAAAAATATCTTAAACATACGGTAATTTAATTACAATCTTTAGAACCATAGATAGAGTCAACATGAAAAATTCAATGTCATGACCTATATAAGGCTAGGGTGAAGAAATGATTAATTTCCATAAATTAACTTAATCTTTAGAGCCATGTTTGAGAAAATTGCGCATTTTGAAAAATTATCCACGAAAAGGGTAATTTGGAATGCCATTAAAATGAAAAAACACACATGCACACACACTCTCTCTCTTTTTCTATAACAATGCCTTTTTTATAAAGGGAGCCTCTAAATGTGTATTCTGGTAAACTCTGGGTATCAAATTTTTGGATGGAATACAATACTTCTGTTTAATGTAAGTACACAGAAAAGAAAGTAAAGATTTGAACAATATCTTTAAAATATTTCAAAAATATGTTTAAAAATATTGAATATATTTCTGCAATTAAAGCTTCAGAGACCAAATGCATACTGCAAGTGCATAATAAGTAGGGCCATATTTCAAAGAGCATCTCTTCCGTCCATCCTAGAATTTCTTTACCAAGTACAACATAGAAAAACCTTAAGGCTAGTGTGAAGAAATGATTAATTTCCATCAATTAACTAAAATAGAAAAACCTCTTTAAATACCATACTAAAATATTCATTGGAGCTTTGCCATAACAGTATCTATGTGAAGCCCTTTTCTAATATCTGAACCTGACATTTGCCCTGGCTGAAAGTTTGTTCAGCGAAAGTGCTAGTTGATAGTCAGCATAATCATCAATTGTTGGAACATTGAAAAGCCTGACTAAAGAAAGAGAGGACAGGGATTAATAACAATTCAGGACAAATGCTGTTATGTGAGGAATACTTTTAAAAATTCCAAAAAGCAGGGTGAATAGTCACCATCCTACTTCTGAGTAACACAGAAAAACTAGACAGCAAACCATAAAGAACAGTTGTGGAGATTAAATGTGAAATTTATCTAGGGTGTTACGACATTGCTGTTCAGTGAAGATTGAATACATCAAAAAACATATGAAAAGTTTTTACTGTTCTAATGTGATAATAAAAATTATAAAAACATGGTGATTCAGAATAACACAATCATTTTACGACCAATTGAGGGGCTACATTTGAGTATTTTCGAACTCACAAGGGAACTATCACTATACTCATAGCCCGCCTTGGTAGCGTAGATGGTAGCATGTCTGCCTCGCATTCAAGAGGTCCCGAGTATGAATCTCGTAAGGGTGAGTTACCAGGATAAGGCTTTTTTCCAGGATTTTACCTTATCCTGAAGGATGAATGTCAGGTAACTCTAAGCTCCATGGACCCCGGACTCATTTGAGCATCATTTCATCTAATTCATTCATCGTCTGATTTGATTTAATGTAGGACATAAATAAAAAAAAAACTAAAAAAAAATAACATACTCATACCTGTATTCACTTGAGACTTTGATGGCATCATCTCTACTCTATGTGGGGTCTGTGCACCACAAATCTGCTGCAGAGTAGAACTGCAATGCCCAAAACTGAAGCCAAAAAGTGCTGCATGCGACGATTTGAGGGTAGCTGCTGGACATCCCTCTGAGCTTTGTGCCAGCGCTTCTTACTATACCATGTGTAAACTGCTGTCTGCAGGGGTAAACAATCCTTCCCATACAATGCTGTGTTACTATGCCATATGTTCCTATACATTCTGAACTCATTTTCGGGCACTTCCAGCTATACTCCGCACCAGATTTTTGGCACACAGGCCCCACATAGAACAGAGATGATGCCATCAAACTCTCAAAGGAACACAGGTATGAGTATAGCGATAGTTCCCTTGTCAAAATCTTCCGAAGATGTGATAAGGTTTTTCATGAAAATCCCTATACACCTAGCTACCCTTTACATATTTTCTCAAAAACAAAGTTAACAACTTTGATTATAAGAACATATAAAAGGTATAATTTAAATTTCTGTTAACAGCCTCTGAAGCTCTCTTTATTCTGAATGTAATTTGATTTTACATAACTGGGAAACATAAGTGACAACAATTTACAATACAAAAGATACAGATAAAACTTATGTCAGTTTTCTTTTTGTTTGTCTTTAAAGATTTCAGAGATTCCTTTGTTAATGGTTTGAATTTTCTGCTATTCTATACTTTCAAGTGCTAAAGTGCTAAGTCATGAAAAGAGCACTAAAAGAGTTGAAAAGGACAAAGTCATCACAGAGCAACCACTTTTAAGAGAATTGACTGTTGCTTCAGTCTGCAGCATCCTTCTAAAATGTCTGCAAACATTATGTTTACTAGCAAGAAGAATAAAAATAGTTTATAGAATAGTGGGGAGAGAAAGTAATGTAAATATAATACTCAGATGTGTTCAAAGAAAGTTACTTCAGGTAGAAAATGCTGCAGCAACTACATCTTTGATTAATAGTTTAATAATTAAAAATAAGTTATTAATCATACAGTGAAAAGCTTGAAGAAAACAATAGCACAGAAGGTAAATTATATCAGAAAAACTAATAATATATTCATTCTAACTTGATGACCTCTTGTATGACCTTCCATGTGGTCTTTAGGAGCAGAAAAAATCTTATGTGATAAAACCAGACCAAAGCTCAAAAGTCATGCTTCTCAGCTGTTAGTTCACTGTATCACTGATGAAAATTCTTAATTTAGTCACAAAAATCACTGAAGAAAAGAAATGATATCCATTGGTACCTCTAGCTTCCTCTATCTTTTGAACAATAAATAAACCATGGCTGCCAAAAGGAAGGGGAAGGCCAGGGGTGAAGGGGCATGCATGTTTCAATGATTGACCTTATTACTGGAAACTTAACAAAAGAAACTTTAAAATATAAGCAATATTAATTGCCATGTTTCGATAACACAAATATACCAGGTGAGTCAGCTGCCCTTATTTATTCTTATCTATGCATCTGCAATTTATAGTCTAATGTGAAAACATTGACCCTTGACTCACAAGCCAATATTGCAGCTCTACCCTTCTATTCAGTAGTAGATGCACCAAGCACTAATACTTTCAGCCCTAAATGAGAGTGAAGAAACTCTGAAATGCTTAAATAAATGACGTCTTTTCACGCATATAATACTAGCAAGGTAAAAACCATACTAAAGGTAAGCAAAAGAAATAGTTGCAGAACACTTTTTAAAGAATTAAAAATATTGCCTCTACCTTGCTTGTATATCCAAGAAATAGTAACCTTTGTTAAATTAAATATTCATTTATACTCCACTAATACACAAATACATAATCATGATACTCGAAGAAAAGAGCAAATAAGTATAATCCCCCATAACACCAATTTGTTTGGTAAAAGCTTTATATATACTGGACTTTGCCTTCATAACGGCCTACCTGAACACCTAAAAAGCATATCTGCACTTCCTAAATTAAATTATTATTATATTGTACATACAGTTTCTGAATTTTCATTTCTAAACTTGTGTTGTGTATATGTTTATTGTAAAATTTTTAGTTATAAATATTTGATGTGTCCTATATCATGTACAATGATAAAAAGGATGAATAAATACCGCCGCTGCCATGGCAAATGGTAGAGAGGGTTAGCTTGTGGAACATGATGCAAAGGCTAGGTTCGAAGCGTCACATTGTTTTATTTTTTCCTTTCTCCTAATCTTTATTGTCTGTATTTTAATTACCAATTTATTTATTGTTGCTATTGGTTCTCTTGTGAGCCAAAGACACAAGAATTACAATCCGATAATTAGGGATCTACAGCGATTAGCTCACATATAAAGTTGTGCTGAGCTCACTCTACTGGTAGGCATGAGAAGCCCTTGCCCTTTAAATGGAGACTACGGGCTATCTTTATCTTCAATTAGGGATCATGTTTAACTTTGAGAGCCTTATTATCTTTATTGTATCTGGTAAAGATACGTATCTAATAACTACGTGTGTTACATAGTTGGCTTTCATGTTTTTAGAAGCATGTCGAGGACATTTTAAAAATGCTTAAGCCTTAAGTTCACTTTAATTTTTGAAATGTTTCAAACTTGGTTGAATGGATCAAGGACTAAAAATTTATAACTAACTGCCAATGGAAAACATGGCTATTATTGTATTTTGTAAACAACTATGTTATTTGTATCATATTACCAAATTATAGACTTCAAGGGGTAAAACTAAGGATAATAAACTTTTTGAGCTTAACACAAAGTATTTGAACCCAACTTGCAAATGGCAGAGTGGTGAAATAATCTGTAATATACCTTTTAGCCAACAGTACCTTGTTTCTATACGAATAGATAAATGCAGACATCAGACTCCTCAGCTCTTTACACAGTTTTTAGAGCTTCATACACTGTTTTGAGTTGTTTTGGTAGTTTTAATGCAAATAAAAAAACTGCATCCCCCATTACAATTACTGTATGAGCAAAAAACTGCCGTAATTTGTGACAGAAGCAAAAACAATCTACCTAAAACTTAGCATTTTTTGACATGTCTGTACAATGAAAACATATGTAGGCTGACGATTTAAATCCAATTGGTCCCAGTGTGTAGATCTGCCATTTTGTGTTCCAATGTTATTGTCAACTAATGCAAGTGTTAGGTTGTTATTTGGGGGCATGTTTAAGAATGTGTGTGAATATACGCTATGAATAAAAATTTGTGAGATTCAAAGTATAAAAACTGAATGAAGCGGGCTGTTACTGGAATGAGACTCTGTAAAAATCAGTGTGAGTGAAGCAATGTGTCAATATCTTGTCGATTCACTTTTATTTTAAAAGTTTGTAAACTCATTTAAAATCGCTACTGCAGCTCTGTGTGTCTGAGATGTGATGTTTTTGGAATCGACATACACAGTGATTGCTTTCTGTCCCATACAACACTTATACAATGAATTATCTATCTCTCTGCTATAAACTGTTCTGCAAATCATCCATTAGAAGCCATTCAAGAAAGGCACAAATCACATGTCGCTTAGAATGTTGCATACATTCAAAAATAAATAGGGGTAGGTGACTCACCTGGTATATTGGCAGAATGATTAGGATATTGGTGGTCAATGTCATATTTTCATCCCTGTATTTCATACGTTGTGTCATTTGAAAAACCAATCAAGTGTACTGAAAAGCATTTATAACATTCACAGTGAATGGTGAACTAAAAGTATCTAAAAATGATCAATTAAATGATCCAAAAAATGACCAACAATTTTGTCTCCATTTCAGAATATGAGAGTACAGCACAGTTCTTACTTCTTAACATTGGAACTGAAATTCTTATTCTTCTTCCATTCAAGTTTTAGGCCAAGGGCCTGTTACAAGCTCAAAGCTGGATGGTAAGCAAGCACAGCTTAGGGATCTTTCTAGAGCACATTCAGTATATATGCTTCTTCCAGTTGTTCTGATACTGTTGGGTACACTGAATTACAGAAACAACTTGTAACTCCTTTAGCACATCTTCATTGCGTTTATGGTCCCATTGTGTGTAGTCATTGTAGATCGGATGAATCTCATTTCATTTGTTAATATCTTGTCATCTTTTCATCTCAATGACCATGCCTCGCTACCATAACACAAAACTGGTCTTGCTGAAGTTTTGCAAAGCCGTAGTCTGTATGCTGGAAGTGTGGTTTAAGGGCGCACAACCAGGAAGGTTATACTGTTGTACTTTTGGGGGTTTCATTATGTTATTACTATCCCCATGGTTCTGGTTAACTAAAATTTATCTGGTTTATCTACTTCATCCGCAAAGGATTCTTTATATTATAAATATGAAAATGCATTATCTCTTTAGAGTAGTTTGTTTGATATGCAGATTTTACTAGGGACTGGGTATTTTCCACAAAATGCCATTACTTTTGATTTATGAACATTGATTTCCATATAATACAATTCATCCACTTGATATAAATTATGAACCGAGTATTGAAGATCAATCTCTGTAGGTGCTATGAGGGCCAAACAGAAATTAAAAATTAATAATAATCTAAACTCACAGATTTATATGCTACAGGAAGAGGAACATGTAAAAAATTTTACCTTATTCAGAATTATTGCAGAGATAGAGTTTTCATCACGAACACTTTCTTCTTTCATAGATACTTTTCTTCCAACTTCTCCCCCATACTTTTCAAATCAGATTCAGTTTTGTTAAACTTTCCAGATTTGCACCTCTTTCCTGTATAATGTGTGATTCCTTGTTAAGCAACTGAAATTTGCCTTTATGAAGGCCAGCTTTCCTTCAATTTCACTGTTTGAAAATAAGTGTTTTAGATGCATGACTTGCAGTAGCATCACCAGGATGCAATGTTTCAATTACACATAAAAGAATCTGCAAATGATCACAGTAATAAATTATTGAATCTATCCAGGTGTCCCAATGGGACTAGTGGACTACACTATGGAGGGAATTTGGCATACAGGTCCAAACTTGGTCTATTGTACCTATGCACCCATGTGGGGCAACCCCAGGAGGAAGGATGAGGAGAGAGGAGACAGAGGGCAGCCGTCCCAAAGATCAGTGTAGAGGACAGGGTCCCTACACTTTACCGGTTGGAAAAGCAGGTCAGTACAACCAGCAACTCAACCCGTATGGAAACAGCCTCACCAGACTGGGTTTGGAGACTGGAGACCTGCAGATGAAGAAGTTTTACCAAGAGCATAGCATATCATTCTGTCATGCAAGACTGAGACACCCGCTAACACTTCTACCCTGAAAGAGATCACCAGATGACAGTTAATAAAGGAGATGATATGGAGGGCAGGAAATTCGGGGGTTGTAATTAACCTACCCAGCATTCGCCTGGCAAACCAGATCTCCCAAAAAGGCCCATGGAAGGTCAGTCATGGGAAATGAACCCGGATCTCCTGAATGTGGGCCACAGATGAAACTGCCTGAGCCAAATTGCACTGTTTAAATTCAATAAAAATCTTTTGAAAGTTTCTGTTTGCCCAAGTTAAATTTTTTTCATGTAAGTTATCTGAAAGTTTTTAAAAGTGGATTGGAGAAGCTACTGCTCAGAGAGTGAGAGAAAAGAGATAGTACAATGTCTCTTCTTTCATTCTCAGTCTATGTACTAGCAATTTATGTGACTAGAACTACACAACCTTACTTCTTGTGTGCTCCTTTCTCTAGTGGAACACTAAAATCATTATGCATGATTGGACAAATTAGTGACATCAAAATTAATTGAAATAACTGACTACAAGTAGTTTTTTCACTATAACCATTGCTCAAAGCGGCTAGTGTTATTTACTTTTGCATTCCTCATGTTATCTTGGTGTTATAAGAGATGCAAAGTTCTTCTAAATTACTCCTTTGTGATGTTGTAGCCGTCTTTATTTTATGTCCATGGCCAACATATACAGAGCATGACTTATAAGACCTGCCTGCTATGCGATAGTTAACAATTTGATTTCTGACTTAGAGGTACAAAGTTTACTCTAACCAAGATTATTCCTTTTCCTCTCCAGAATATGAATGAGAGTGTGAATGTGTATGATCTAATGCATAAAAACACATAAATACATTGACAAATGTACACGATTGTATCATCATTGCCGCTATGCTCCAAAGGTAAAAAGGCCACCAATATAATCATTGGGAGTCAACAATAAAAATAAAAAAAAAAACAAAAATAAAAAAAAACATACAAAACAAAAATGCCTACTCTAGGCTTTTTTCATATAAAAAACAAATTCAGAGCTGGTATCAACACTGAAGCAGCAGAGAGAAAGTAACAAAAGGTGCAATTATTGAATTTTTGCTGGAAAAGCCCCATAGAATAACTAAAGGGAATGCACACGAGGCAGGAAGAGTCAGTACAAAATGGGGATAGGAATAACATAGGATGAACATAATGCTTCAAAGTGAAGACAGGTACACCTTTTTTAATTTGTTTAAATATGTTTTATTCTCATTATGAATAAAAAATACTACTTATTTACAATTTTCATTATTTACATCCATTTCTTCTGTATTATCTTCATGTTTAAAAGCTTTTTTACTTCCATCTTTTGAAGGGGAAGCCGAGTGTTTTCTCTTGCCTTGCTTCCTTCTGCTTTTATCCATTTTTCCTTCCTGAATGCTGTGTTAGCAAATAAAAAAGAAGTATTTAAGTGTGACCAAGATCTTTCACAACTGGTAAATAAAATATGTTTTTGCATGTACCTTGCTGAAAATAACTCAACTTGATTCAACAGAGAATCAAGAAAACCTGTAGATAGGTATGAAAGCATTTATTTGCTCAAAATTTTGTCATGCATTTTAAGAAACTTCAGATTTATGAAATAATGTTTTTCTTTTCAATGATGTTACGTAAGGAAGAAGTTTTAAATTCAATATTAAAATTCAATATTAAAGAAACTGAGATAAAAAAAAATGTCTGCATGTGTGTATACAGTCACATGTCTGAAAGAGCACTTGAGCACTGTAATTTAGAAAAAAAGATGATTAATCCATATTGGTTATGAAAGAAATATAATTACAGAAGAAATTGCATTACATTTTTATGTTATATTTGTTAACAGGAGCTAATTAGATGTTTTCTTTAAAATGTTTTTGAGTTTGTTGAAAGTCTATGGCTGATGAGAGATATTTTCAAAGGTATCTTCTCCTCTGTTGAATTGAGCATTGTTGTTTTAATTACTTTTTTTTTTTTTTTTGCTTTTTTTATATTCATTTTGTCTACCAAGAGTTATGATCACCATTTATTTCAAGTTTAATTATGTTTTTATACTCTGCATTTATATTCATATGCATGCGTTTGACCGGCTACAGTAAAGCTGTATCCTTTACTGTATCCTGTACACCAGCAAGACTAATCTCTGCGACTGCAGGTGCTACAAAACAGGGGACTTCGTACATTAAAAATTCTCCATGGTTCATCAGAAACCAATAACTTCATTGGTCTTTACCCGTTCACCAGTACATCCGACGGCTGGCATGTTCTTTCTTTTACCATTTCCAGGAGATCCCTGGAGCTGT
The DNA here is from genome assembly GCA_030765055.1 of Mantis religiosa. Taxonomy (NCBI): domain Eukaryota; kingdom Metazoa; phylum Arthropoda; class Insecta; order Mantodea; family Mantidae; genus Mantis; species Mantis religiosa. The sequence goes on along the minus strand of CM060956.1, from coordinate 40,372,045 downwards.
TACTACAATCTTGGCGCTCACACTTGCCAACCAGCTCGCCTCTCAGACTGCCACAAGATCTTCTCCTGAGTGATGTCTCTAGCACAGACGATCCAGACATGTGATTACTACAATCAGACTTGAAATTCTGAATTTGTGTTACGTTATCCTGCCATATTTAGTTAGAGGAGCCATTCAAGGCTGCCTCTATTGTTATGTGTTCTGTTCCTATGTTTCTATATAACAAACATCTGTAAAGCATACCTGCTGATCGATGGATAATAAAAAAAATAATAAAAAAAAATCATATGCCAAAAATGGATGTTTATGAGCTAGTGATTAACTGATGAAAACTGCCTGTTTGTAAGATATTGGATCATAGCTATTAGATTTGATGTAATAGTCCCTCTGTTGATTTCCTGTAGATAGAAAAACAATATTTTTATTCAGTTTTTATGATTTCTCAGATCTAAAACAAATGACAATGGTTCATCCTTTTCTGTTTTTAATGTATTTTATGACCTTTTTTTTTTTTTTTTTTTTTTTTTTTTTAATTCAGTGCATCCACTAGCTGCAGCGGAAGATTCTTTCGAAAATGCTTATGGCAAGTTAGATTTCCACCAACTAAAAAATCCCTGTTGAAGTTTTGTTGAGTCACACTTGTTTACACTCACCTTCACTTATTTTAAAAAAATGCTGGAACGTTTTCCAGGACATTCGCCCTCTTCCTCAGCAGTATAGAGACTGACCAAGTGTGACTCAACAAAACTTCAACATGAAGAAAATTTCACTGTTAATAATGCTTCTATTTGTAATATTTAATGTAATATTTAAAAAATCTCTGCCTGAAATGAAAGCCTTTTCTCATAACTGCCCAGATGGCACTACTTCATGGCGATTCTAGATGTTATCTATTGTCAATTTTGGTCAATAGTTTCTTCAGATATCGTTCTGGTCTAGGTGTTTCCGGGATAAGATGTCATTGGCTATCTGACTGATCAACCTCCAATTACGGGCAAAGGATAACATGGAATGTATCATCCCTTGCGGTTTGAAGGTTCTCAGTTTGTACTTAACTTGCTGTCATAGGTGACACCATCAGACATATTTAAAAAAGGTATGTTCCATGGTGTGCATTTTGCCGCAGTAAATGCACTTACCTGAAGTACTAAAGCCAAAGCGAAATAGATATGCCTGGAAATAGCCATGTCCTGTGAGAAATTGCGCAAGATGTAAGTTAACTTCATTTCTTCGATGAGTACTCCTAGGGACCAAATCCGGGATTAATCGGTGGGTCCAGTGAGCAGTCCCATCATTGGAGTCCCAAAGCACTTGCCACTGCTCCAACAATTGTTGGTGAGCTTCATCCTTGCCTGCGTCAGTCTGCTCTCATAGCAGTCACTAAGTGACCAAGAGTGAAATAGGGGGCGTTTGCTATAGAACTAGCAGAGCCTTGGTCGAAGTGGTCGATACCTTCCTTTGCAAGCTCAAGAGCATTGTGATATATATCTTCTGGTCAAGTGCCTTGTGCCAGAAACAAACCGTACAACAGGACAGAGGTCACAACCGAGAAGAGCAGCCTCCTGCTGGTCTCACTTGGCCCTCCAGTAGTGGGCATTAGGCGACTCAGGTGGTTTAAGGCCTTTCCCACCTTTGCCATAACAGTCCTCACATGAACATATTGCAGTCCAGGCGGTGGCGGTGGTGGCGGCGGTTGTACTGTTACTCCTCTGGGAAGCATAGGTCTTGATAAAAGCATGCCAGTGGACCTATTGTTATCCGGATTCTTAATCTCACTTCAGCTTTTCTGCATACTTTCAGCTTCTGCTCTGGCCGTACTGTATCATGTTATTCTGGGTCTGCCAGGTCTTCTGTTTGATCCCTGGAGGTTCCATTCAAAGACAGCTCTTGTACTTTCTGTTTCTCTTCTGAGTGGCCAAACCATCTGATTTCCTATATTTTATTTCTTTTGCAGCTTCATGTTGATGTGATATTTTCCACAGATGTTTTTCTCATACTACTGCAAAAATATCATCCAAATATTGTTACCAGATTTTGATGCTCCAAGGGAAATCTTTTGTAATTCTTGTTTCTAATGCACTCATGAAAAGATCTGTGTATAAAGGAGAAACTTCAATGAATGTCCTGACAATGATACTTAGACGCCATTCTTGCAGTAGTACCAAAGAAATAATGTGAACACAGCAAAAAATAAAAAGCAACTTTTAAAAGAAACCACATTCAATACAAAAGAAGAGAAGATACCTTAAAAAAAATTCATTAACACTTTCAGATAAAATCTTTTTAAACCACTTTTTAAAACACTTGCAGACATTCAATAAATTAAATAAAAAAAAATCAATGAAAGCAACATCCAATTAGCTAAAGTGAACAAACGAACTACATGGTAGCTCAAGGGGTTAGAGCGTGTGGCCGGAAACCAGGAGATCCGTGGTTCAAATCCTGGCCATGGCATTGAATTTTTCAGTTGGCTCTAATTAATTAAAAAAAAATCACCCATATACCAGAGTAATGTATTTAAAAGGATTAATTCTTTAAGGATTAATTCCTCAATATAATTATTATTATTATTATTATTATTATTATTATTATTCCTCAATATAAATTTACATTAAAAACTCAACCCCTTTTTTGACAACAATTCAGAACATAAATCCAGAACCAAAGCTATGAAACACACAACATGAAAACAAGAAACTGTCAACATGGGTACATATTATGTAGAAAATGAACCTAGCTACAGTGAAGCAATATAACAATTTGCAACAAAATATGGGCACATATTTTCATCAGGAGGAAAAAGAAAAGAATCTTCAATTTTAATATTCTCCTAAGCAACCTAATGCAAAAGTCCCTAGAACAACCACCAGAGCAATATATGGATGGATCACTTCCCACACAAGACTAGTAATTGATTGGTTGACAATGAAAAAAACTAGCCTTTGAAACATATTCGAGAAATGTAAACAATGAGTAATGTTAACTTTAAAGAGAGTCGATTAAAGACACTAGACAACACTAGACAGTAAGTGTTGTCTAGTGTCTTTAATCGACTCTCTTTAAAGTTAATTTATCATAACAACACTGTTTTCAACACTTCCAAGAAAGTAATTGTAATGAGTAATGTTTTGAGTTATTAATGGACTCAGGTTTTTACTCTAAACAATATTTAAGTGAGATTCTTTTAAAGGCTACAAAGAGAAGAAGTTGGGACAACTCTTCCTCCAAAGCAAACAACCCTTCATATGGCAAAATTACACTTATTTTTTATTTTGTCAAAAACAAATCTAACAATTCATATTAAAATATCACATTTTTACAATATATTTTACACATATTGATACAAAAGCTTATTCTTCTACATATTTGATAGCTGAGATAAGTGTTTGCAGAAATCCTTTACACATTTGATGTAGGTTTATGAGAGATAGAATTAGCTTTAACAATAATAAAATCTTTAAACAGCACGTCCCTGTATGATGGGTTTGAATTTCCACCCTTTACATGGCCATAAGAAAATGAATGACTGTGAAGATAGTGGTCAGTCCCCCATCAGCTGATGATGGAGCTGGGACAGTCCAGAAAATGTTTTTGTTTTAATATTTGAAGTGAGTGAAGTTTTAAGCTTTAATATATGACTCAATAAGCTTTTACTATGGAATTAGCTTCACTTTTAATGGCGCTTTTAATCATAACAATTTTAACTAATAACACTTGCTCTTACACCACATGGCATTATGCAGATGATACATGAAATGAAATGATATCTGGGAAAGCATGTAACTTATGTGGATAGAGGAAAGTCTGGAAAAATTTTCATCCTAGAGGATGCTCCTTGGAGGATCTGAACCATTTTGGATAGGCAGTCAGACTGAAAAATTCAATGCCATAGCTGGGATTTGAAGCACAGATCTGCCAGCTGTGGCACTGAATTTTTCATTCTGACTTTACCTATTCAAACCTTGTCCTAAACATGGCTAGTGTGGAAGAAGAGTTAATTTCCATTAATTCTTCCATTCAAAGACAGTGCCTTCATAGTTTTAGCTGAGTCGGGAGATAGAAAAGAGTTGGTGTGGCAGAAAAACATATCTCACCTACATTTAGTGTATTAGAGTACAAATATTTGTGTGTTCCAGTTTTTAAAACTTAGGAAGATCACTTACTTAAATCTATTAGGAGCATGTTTTGAAAACAGGTCACTCCTATTACACCCCCAGAATTTTGAAACCTTTTCTTTGCAGCATGTGGTGATGTGACTTTTGGGTTTATAAACTATTAATAGTCATCACATTTTAATTTTGAGGGACTAGTATCGGAAACAGTTACTTCCATATTCAACCTCAAAGGTCTGACTGATGTCTTTTTGTCATTTCATATTCAGAATCTATTGATTGGTGATATTTCTTCTTTTGTTTTCTTTTTAATTTAACAATTTTATTACTGAGTATTTATAGGTGTCAAGATGATGTTTTACTCTCTAAAGATCTTTTTTAATCTGTTAAATGTTTCTGGGTGGCACGTGAATCTCCTGAATATGCTGTTGCTTACCTTTTTCCGTGGTGAATGTGCTTGCTGCAATGGTTTTCCTCCAAATATCACATTATTTTGGGTTGCATAACATGAATGCATTATTCATTTCTACATATCATGACATTATGTTTTCTTGCTATAGGTACTCCAAAATAATAGATATAAGTATAAAAAATGCTGAACAAAGTGGATAAGTTTGGGAATATTACAGAGAAAAAATAGTGATATTTTGTATAAAATCCACAATATCTATGCATTCTTATTTTGCATTTTTTGTGAGAGGGGGTCAAATAAACACAAGTTTCATCTATATACGGTCGAACCATAATCTTTTGATTCACATGCTGAAATAACAGGTTGATGATTTCTGTACTCTAGCAACTAAATGTGAGCAAAGAATTCATGAAGAAGGCAATGTATACATAAAACAACTCCAAATGATATTATAGCAAAAAATTGTAGTCAGCTTTAAAGTGAACAGTCCTAGATGTCCTCTTTGAATCTGTCCAGAGTACAACTGCTGCATCTTTGCCATCTCTTTCCAAACCCCAACAGTAGTTGGCTCCTGGTACCTTCTTTCTGCCTTCTTGATGTCTTGCAAAACTTCTCTCTCATCTGTGTTTGGAGGAATTTAGTAAAAGTGAAGTCAAAATTAATCATAAAAACTATTTGCAGTCGGTTTACTGGCACTCATCACTTACTTTTTTATATTATCGAGGGACTAGTTACAAAGGCCATTGCCTCCATTTACTTTTCTGACGAAATTAGTGAAATTTGATAATAGTAGTAAACATCAAAAAGCAGCAGAGAAAAAAGTGTTAGAAGTAGAAAAGGTTTGGACGTCACTGTTATCAAATTTCTCCAAACATACATACTGCGGAAACTTGCTTGTGATGTACTGAAAACAGGGGCTACTTTAACAAATTGCTTCATGATTCCCAGATTAATGGTGGTAATGGCAAAATAACTTTTTGTGAGTCAACTAAGGCAGCATTTGTATAATTTTTCATCCTCGATGTGAACACTAGTCTTTTGGGTCACATAGATGTAGACCAGGGCTTGTACCTAGCTCTGCTGTCCCATTCACATAAATGACAAGGGAATTTAGTATAGCCTGCTTGTAGTCCTAATAGAACACTATTCATCTTCAAGTCACTACATACATCACAACTGTGCTCATGATATTTGATTTTGTCCAAAACAGTCTGCATTGCGAGATAATTTTCCTTCAGAATAGAATGTCCCACAAGTATTGAAGCTAGAATATTTCTATTATGAATTAGTATAACTTTTCAATCTTCTTTTACAGGAATCCACAGTCTCCAATATTCCGACTGGTAATCACAGCTGTTCTATCAGTCTCCAAAGTCACAGCAGTAAGTCAGATCTTCTTTTTTGAAATATGCCTGAATTGCTTATCTTCATGTCTGTACCAAGAAATGTATGCCAGGGTCAGTAAACCAGAAATTTACTCTTTTTCTTTGTGAAGTTGAGGTCTCATATCAGACTGCCCAACTCTGATTGGTTAAACAATTCTGGACTTGCTGTTTGTTTTGCTGGCAAAAAATCTAAATGAACTTCCTTATCAGTGCAATCTAAGGAAGCTTCAGAGTCAGATAAACTAGGAGATGAAAGTATTGGAATTTGTGGTCTATGAGAAATGAGTTGTTCTTTCTTCCTTCTTTGACGGCCCTTTTATACCACTATGTGGTGTCGAGTATTCTTGATCCTCAACCCTTATGCCCATAGGCAACGGGTTGAGGAACGGAATCTCTGGATCAGTGAGAGAGAATCCACAATGGATTTGATGCTTGTTATGGAAGTGACGAAAGTGGATGACAGAATGAGGACGAGATGAAATGACAGGAAAGATGAAGGAGCAATTGTTGGAATGCTGACGAGGGAAACCGAGGACTCGGAGAAAACCCGCCCCAGCACCATGTTGTCCACCACAAATCTCACTTTGTGGCTGCCCGCGATTGAACCCGGGCCACCTTAGTGAGAGCCAAGCGGTCTAACCGATCAGCCATGGCATGGCCCGGAATGAGTCTGCTGACTTTAAATTCAGGTACACAATACTTTCCTTGTTTTTCTGATTAAATACAAATACTTTAGACAAGCAAAAATAGCAGTGACAGTTATGAACCTGAGACTTGCATCAAACCATCCCTATGCTGAATGGAGGACCTTAGTTACCTTGGCTCCACTGTTCTAGTTTTGCAAGGCATGTTTAACAATTACATGGGAAGCCCATACTTTGTCCTAATTTTCCTTTAAAATATGCATAGTATAAACGTTTCACCAACACACAAACCATTTTCACAGTAAATAGGTATAAAACTTATCCTGACCAAGATTTGAACTAGTGACCTCTTCAATGTGAGGCAAAACATAAAAATATTAACATATCAGATTTTCACCACATTCATGACTAACTGAAAATGTCACTGGACTAGGCAGCGGAACTGAGCTATTACAACAAATTACAAAATTGCAACACTGCATTTCAATTATGCATTTCATTGGTAACAATTCTAAATCAGAGTTCAATGCAGTGGTGTTTGGACAACATGCACAACAATAACAATGGAAAGCATGGACACAATAACAGCCGATTTGCTGTTACTGCAAAGTCGCAATGAGGTTCAATGATACATTTCACTGGTAATAATTACAAACATAGACTGATATCAGAGAATTCAATGGAGTCATGTTGCATTGACAAACACTCATAATATTAACAAAGCAAATCATGGCCACGTTAACAACTAATTTGCTGTTATTACAAAGCAGCACCAAGTTACAATGATACATTTTAAGATAGGTAGTAAATTGCAATTGGTGTTAAAACTAGATGATAGAAAAAAACCACTGACATTTTTTAAATCAGGAGACACACCTATCGCTTCCAATGAGTTCACCAAACCAACATCCATTAGTTGAAAACAGCTGATGATATTAGGAAGATCCTAACGAAATGCGTTCTAGGTATATACTAGCAGTAAGTGGAGCATTGAGTATTAGTTCAACTCAAAATTACATTAATTTTGTGCTTCATTGTATCATAATCCTTACACATTGGAATCAGGATAACTTATTTATTCAAAATCACATATCAGATGCTTTGCTGCAAAGTCATGATGGGTAATGTTATCAACCAGTTGCAAACTTCTACTAATGAATAAGTGAATGTTTAAGTAAATTTAAACTGGTTAACTATATGTATTACTTCACTTTGTACTGTTAGTTCAAACTGTTTAGTGTTTGTAATTTACTTACTTTGTCTTTGCTCTTGTGCCAGGTCCCCAAAAAGGTTGTGGATTCTCTTGAAATCGAACAAGACCATACTGTCGAGATAGTGGGTTGGCATCTGGCCTCAGCTCTAGTTCTATAGTAGTGGTGGGCTCCTTAGAGAGAATAGCTTCTGCAACACCAACTCTCCTGTCTTGTCGAATGGGATGCTGCTTCTCCCAGTGCCTCATTATATCCCATATGACAGTAGCAGGGGCATCAGTCTTAACTGATTTTTTGTTTGCATGGGAATAAGACACACGATACCCTGCATTCAACAAAGCAGACCTGAAATGAGGGGAAAAAGAACAGATCTGTATTATGAAATGAAAATCATGTTGCAACTTACTAGCAGAATCTAAGAATCTAGCAGAATGTATTTCCTCCCTTTAACTAATTAATAAATAAGATTCAGAAATTCTCATTTCTTGGTTTGGGGAACCAGCAACAACGGCTTAATATCAATAAATACTGGAAGTTGAGGACAGTGTTTCTGGAATCACATTAACATAGAAAAAAGCGAGTCAATAAAACTTAAAAAATTCATTTTAATTTTCCTGGAACATAGGTAGTCATATTGAAAAATTCAATGCCATAGCCAGGATTTGAACCATAGTTCTCTCAGTCTCCATTCGTTTGCTCTTAACCACTGAGCTACTATGGCCAACATGCTGGTATGACATTTAATTCTCCAGCTGACTTATATGTTTCCCAGTAAACCACTAGAGGTTCTCATATACATTGAGATATGCACCGTTTGCAGCGTAAGTACTTAAGTCCCAGGTACATAATTAAATGACTATTATCAGTTTAATTGAATGAAATTAATCATTCTGCCATACTAGCAGTATGTAGGTTACAGTTTGGATACATTGAGTCAGAATGAAAAATTCAATGCCATAGCCAGAATACTCCTAGTGGTTTATTGGGAAACATACGAGTCAGTTGGAGAATTTAATGTCATGCCAGTATATCGAGATTTAACTGTATTGGAACACCACAGTGAAGCGAAATAATTATTAATTTTTAGATGAGTCGTATTTATTAAACATCTGCTTCACTTTCGTACCTATTTTGAGGACATGTTTCGCAAATCATCGTTTGCATCTTCGGCTCCTATGCGACTAAAGCTTGATCCAGTGGTGTGGTTAATTTTGGGGTTGCTGCTGCCATCTGTTGATTTAGTGATGAACTTAAATGTGGGATTCTCTTCTGGCGGGATTTCAAAGTTCATTAGATGGGTTTTATGTTTTTCTATGTATATTCTCTCCCATATGACGAGTTCACGATGTTTTTGTACGTATTTTAGTAATTCTGTGCTATCTTCAATTTCATGATTTTCAGACCAGAAATGAGCTGCTATTGCGGACTTACCAATATTTTTGTATCTTAAGTGCCTGAAGTGTTCTTTCTTTCTAGTGCCTATGTTTCTTTTTGTCCTCATTATGTAAATTTTTTCACAGTCTTTACACTTAATCTTGTAAATGCCTGACTTTGCCTCTGGTTTTATCTTATCAGTATTATTACTGTGAAGTAGGTTTATAATGTTGTAATTGTTTTTTGGTGCCAATGTTATATTGTATTTCTTGAATATTTTTTGGAACTTTTTTGTGGCCCAGGGGTGGTAAGTAAATTTAGCAAATCTAATTTCTTGTTTTATTGGTGTGAGAGCTGTGATCTGTTTTAATCTCTTTTGAAGTTTGAATGATTTTAGTTTTTTATCTACAAGGTTTTTTCCATATCCATTTTTAATTGCAGTTTTTAAGATTTGATGGTATTCATTTTGATATTCTTGCTGGCTGAGGGGTAGATTTACTAATCTGTGTGTGAGACTGTTGATGGTTGCATGTTTGTGTGGAATTGGGTTGAAACTATTTGCTTTGATGTAATTATCTGTGTGTGTTGCTTTTCTATGGATACCAAATTCTAGTTTTTCATTGCTTTTTTTGATTTTAAGGTCTAAAAAAGGTAGAGTACAGTCCTCTTCAGTTTCCACTGTGAATTGTATGCTGGGTTCTTGCAGGTTGAGTAGTTTCAAAGCATCATCTATTTGTTTGTAGGGCACTATTGCAAAGATGTCGTCTACATATCTGTACCATGTTTTAAAAATATGAGGGAAGGCTTTAGTTATATGTGTTTCGAAAAAGCTCATGTATAGATTGGCCAAAAATGGTGATAGCGGGCTTCCCATAGCTAGTCCTGAAATTTGTTTATAATATTTTCCATCGAAGACAAAATAATTTTGATGTATACATAATTCAGTCATTGCCAAATATTCTTCTATTGCATTGGCATCTAGGTTTATAGAATTTAGCCATTTTTTCAGTTGAATCAAAAGTTTGTCTAATGGAATGCTAGGGAAGAGGGAGCAGACATCAAAGGATACTAAAGTGTCATGATGTTTTAGTTTAAGATTTTGAATTTTTTCTACCAGGTCTAAAGAGTTTTTTATGCTCAGAGTATGGAATTGTGGAAAGGACTGAAATTTTTTGGATAGCCATTTTGCCAGAAGGTAAGTAGGAGTGTTTATATTATTTACAATGGGTCTCATGGGTATGTTGGGTTTGTGTATTTTAGGCAAACCATATAGTCTTGCAAGGGCAGGGTTGTCCGGTTTGATAGTTTTTTATTCTGCAGTTGTTAAAATTTTACTATTAATGATGGTTTGCTGTACATCTTTTATGCATCGGTTGAGTGGATTAGAATATATTTCCAGGAATTCTTTTTGTTGTAGTAACTCTAACATTTTTTCCTTGTATGTAGCTGTATCTAAGATTACTATTTTGTTCCCTTTATCAGCCCTTGAGAAGATTACATCCTTTTTCCTTAAAGATTTAATTATCTGAATTTGTTTCAAATGTTTTATTGGCTTTTTATTTATTAAGTTTTCCAATATAGGAGATGATTTTTTCCTAATTATATTTTTGTCCATGGTTTCCAAGCAGAGACAACCAGAGACCGGGAGATCCTTGGTTCAAATCAGGGCTATGACATTGACTTTTTCAGTCTGACTCTACCTATCCGAACTTTAGCCTAGATACAGCTAGTACGGAAAAATGATTAATTTCCATCAATTATCCTAATAATTCCTGGAACATGTTTCAGAGACACTACTTGTTGCCAATAACTAAATGCAACTCCAATATTAATCCATAACCAAGCAAATTAACATATATTTGATAATGCCTATTTCCATTAAATATGACATTCAATCAGTATTATACACAGGCATAATTTATTGACAAGTGAGATAAAAAACTATACCAAAGCTGTACATATTTAAAAAGATATTCAAGTAATAGTTAGGTTATACTTATATTTAAATTACTTGTTGCATATCAGAAATATAAATTTCAAATAAAACTCTACTGCAATAGAATAAATACTTGCCTGACTCATTAACAATAAATTGTAATATATGCATATCTTACATACAAGCATGCATGCACACACATGCACATCACAATTTACCCTTAATGATATAGAATTAAAGGCATAACTGAAAAAAAAAGTGCCTCTCTAAATTCTCATGTCTCTCTCTCTCTCTCTCTCTCTCTCTCTCTCTCTCTCTCTCTCTCTCTCTCTCTCTCTCTCTCTCTCTCTCTCTTTCAATTTTCTGTGCCTTTCTGAGATTACAGGATGCATCCAGTGATGATGTGCAGCTATCAGTGGCAGTTTTGTTGATGTAACTAATGCATGACAACTCATATAATAATCATTATTTCTTGCCGATTTTTCATTAATTTTATGTTCATTTTGAATTAGTTTTGGGCTACCAGCCAGTCTGTGCCAACTATTTTTCTATTTTTTTAATCACTTAAATCCCCATATCAGCAAATCAGAAGTCATCATTGGCAGCTACTTAGATTCACTGTTTAGGGAAATAGTACCTCTTCTGAAGCAACCTGGCTGGTGCCTTATGCACCAAAGGCTGGTGGATACATGAGAGAATAACTACTATTGCTTCTGGTGTGGCTGGCTTTGAAGAAAGGAGATAATGTGCAAGAGGCATTACTGTTTCAAAATTTGTAAGTCAGAGCAATTCTGCTGAAATGTTGCTTGTTCGTTTGTTAACTAATGGTAGGTTGTTGATAATAAAGACACTAACCCTCTTGTTCAATATATTTTTTTGCTCAAATAAGTTTGGGTGTAAGTGGCTGGACATCACTGAAGATTACTTATTCCAATTTACCCAGATCCAAAATTATTAAAAGGGGTATAAACCAAAACAAACTCACATCATGGGAGAACATAATATGGATCAAATAATGAAGTTTGAAATCCCACCAGTCGATAATTGGATAAAGAAGTTCATAGTTACACCATCAGAGAGGACAGCAGACAACAACAACAATAACAGACAATAGTCGGGCCTTCAAGATTGAGAATGGAAGCAAGAGCTTCCAAAACTAGTCCCTCAAAAAATAAAAATGTAAGTGACAAGTGTGTTAAAAACCAACAACAAATAGTTTTTTTAAATTAATTTGGACATCACTGTTACAAAATTCCTCCCGCATGATACATTCCAGTTATCAAATTGAAGTTACAATTGCTGCTTCCTGGACCTGTTCTCAACTGAGCATTATGTAATTATATTTCCATTCCCTGGCAAATTCTGCATCATGTTTTAGGTTTAAAGAAAGAATCAGCAGAAATATTTAATGATTTATTTCTGTGCACCTTACCTGAAGAGCAATGTGGGTATGCATTCTACATGCAATATGCCACACAGTCGATCCAGCATGTAATACAAAGGCACATCATTCAGTTCTTCCCTTATGACTGCGAGCATACCCTGCATTCTTTTTGCAGTACCAAACTCTCCTACATTAGCTACACCTTCCAGATAAGACACAAACGTCTCATCATGCAGTGGCCCAATCCATATTGGACCACCTATCTGCAAGAATTATTAAAGATATACATAATTCAGAATGCAGCAATAAACCATATTTTTTTTAAACATTTATGTATTAGAATGCTATCTTCCTATCTTGGAATTAATTTTGCTGTTAAGTTTTTTTTACATTCCTTTAATTGATAATAATCATTTCTACCACACTAGCCATATGTAGGCTAAGGTTTGGATGAGTAGAGTCAGACTGAAAAATTCAATGCCATAGCCAGCATTTGAACCAGGATCTCCCGCTCTCTGTGGAGTTGCTCTAAACCACTGAGCTACTATAGCCAACATGCCGACATGCCAAATTGTCCAACTGGCTCATATGTTTCCCGGTAGAACACTAGGGGTTCTCATATGCTATGCACATATGCACATTTTTGTGGGTACTTACTATGCTGTAAGTACTTATGTTCCGACTTCACAGTTAAACTTAAATTTACCTAAAATAAAACTATAGTGGTTTAACTATGAAGCCTGGGACATAAGTACTTACAGCATAGTAAGTCACCACAAAAAGGTGCATGTCTCATAGTATATGAGAACCCCTAGTGGTCTGCTGGGAAACATACGAGTCAGTAGTCAGTTGGAGAATTTAATGTCATGTTGGCATGTTGGCCATAGTAGCTCAGTGGTTTAGAGGAACCGCACAGAGAGCGGGAGATCCGGCTATGGCATTGAATTTTTCAGTCTGACTACTCATCCAAACCTTCGCTTACACACGGCCAGTATGGAAGAAATGATTATTTCCATCAATTTACCTAAAATAAAAGAATAGTGTATCGAGATTTAACTGTATTGGAACACCACAGTGAAGCGAAATAATTATTAATTTAGATGAGTCGTATTTATTACACATCTGCTTCACTTTCGTACCTATTTTGAGGACTTGTTTCGCAAATGATGATTAGTGAAACAAGTCCTCAAAATAGGTATGAAAGTGAAGCAGATGTGTAATAAATACGACTCATCTAAAAATTAATAAAAGCATAGTGGTTTAACTATGAAGCCTGGGCATAAGAACTTACAGCATAGTAAGTCACCACAAAAAGGTGCATGTCTCATAGCATATGAGAACCTCTAGTGGTCTACCGGGAAACATACAAGTCAGGTGGAGAATTTAATGTCATGTTGGCACTTTGGCCATAGTAGCTCGGTGGTTTAGAGCAACCACAAGGAGAGCAGGAGATCCGTGGTTAAAATCCCGGCTATGGCATTGAATTTTTCAGTCTGACTCTACTCATCCATTCCTTTGATTCTTTTATGTTATGTGTTTTAAATCTCATATTTACATCTGTACAATTTTGAAATTCCTACAATGTGCATCAATTTGGTCAAAAGTGTATGAGCCTAAAAAGTCAAAGGAAATTGGTAGAAACTGGCAGTTTTTGTTCACATGATAGTACCAATATAAAGGTCAGAATTTTGGTTGAACATACTCTTGAAATTCATGAAATTGGAGTGATTAGGAAAAAACATGCATGGTAAAGATAAAGAGAATATAAACATGATTTAAAGAACAAATGAGAATTGTAAAATATAGACAGGCATATTTCAACATCAGTGAGAAATTTTCGTCTACTGATCACCAAAGGAAAGAAAAACCAAAAAGTTCAAAAGCCATTTGAATACCAATTGAACTTGTTGTTTCTGTTTATACATAAAAGTAACATAGGCTGGCCCCATAGCTCAGTCGGTAGAGCACCTGCCTACCGTGCTAGGGGTCCCGGGTTCGGGTGGGGGTGGGGATTTTTCTCCGTCCAAGATAATTCCCCATCTTCCACAGAGTCTGGAAGTATGAATGAGAGTGTGAATGTGTGCGTGATGTAATGATTAAAAACCAAAAGATAACGAGTTAACACCTTCGGTATGTTCCAAAGGAGAACGGCCGCCGATATGACCATAGTAGTTAAAGGCGAGGTATAAATGGAAGCAAAAAAAGTAACATATTTGTTCAAAACTTTGATGCCCCTCATAAAGAGATCTATTATCAGTTCATCAAGCCATAAAGTATCATCTAGAAGCTACAGGAAGTGTGGCAATAAGTCTAGTCTGAAATTCAAATAAGTTTCTGAAATGTACTCTTTAACTTTTAGGTAAAAGCAACACTTGAATTATAAAAAGTTCATAAATACTGGTCTCACATAGACCATCTATCTATATCTTTGTCAATGATAATTGTAATAGCTCAAATATTGCAAACATCAGAATAATTGAGTTAGTTAATAAAATATGACTCAATAAATCTTATGATATCAGAATAGTTACTTAACTTTTGAGAAACTCACAAAATAACAAGAAACAGAGGGTTCATATATTTGTCAATCTCCTCTGACATAAATCAGGGAGCTATAACACAATTACACAATTAAATGTTACATTTCTTTTGTTTAGACTTTCTTGTAGTTTTATATACAGTATGATCCATATAAACCTGAACCATTTCAATAAGCCATAACCTTTGAACCAATAATAGGGCACACATGCAACTTTGGGAGAATGTAATACACAATTGGGAGATTACATTGCACTATTTACATCTCAGAGAAAATATTGGAAGTGTCCTCCACCAGCATCTATACATGTTTGCACTCGTCTCACCATATTCTCTAAAGTTTCACGGAGAGTATCCTCGCCAATGTTACTTATTTCGGTTCGAATGGATTCCCTGAGAACATCATTTGTCTGTGGCCCATTCTTGTACACTCTTTTTTTTAGATATCCCCACACGAAAAAATCCGGTGAGGTTAGATCAGGGATCTGGGGGGCCACAGACCTTTTGAGATTATTCGATTAACAAAGAAATTGGTTACAAGTTCTATGGTGCCATTAGATGTTGCTCCATCTTGCTGGAAATAACCTTCTCTCAATTCGATATCATCCGTTGCTCCACAAATGTATTGAAGATACCCATATGAACTTCAGTATACACAGTCGTATCAAAGAAAATGGAACCAACGATCCTGGAAGCTGAAACAGTGCACCATTCTCCAAACATGGCTTATTCTCCCAGAGTCACTGAGATCATTAAAACAAACTTTTACATTCTATGAGCTTTCATAGGGAAATTATGGCCTATTGTAATAGTTCAGGTTTATATGGATTGCACTATATGTTGGTTCCTGAGAATAAAAAAGGTTATACAAGGATCGGCTGAAAGGTCCCAGGCCTCACAATAAAAAAACATAAAAAGAAACTATTTTTCTTTATTTCTCAACATAATCTCCAGAAAGGCTAATACATTCATCATATTGGTGTTCTAATTTAATTAAACCATCTCTGTAGCACAATTTATCACGGCCCTCAAAATAGCTGTTTACCGCATCAATGACTTCCTCATTCCTGTGAAATCTTCATCCTTCAAGAAATTTTTTGAGGTTTGGGAACAGGTGATTCTCACTGGGTGCTAGATCTGATGAATAAGATGGTTGTTCAAGCAATCCAGCTTTAATTCACAAATTTCTCCCACTGCAATGACTGAATGATGGGCTGGAGCGTTGTCATAAAGAAACAAGATTTTTTTCTTTGCCAAGTGAGGTCTTTTTCTTTTCCCCTCATCACTAAAACGTTGCAGTAAGCTTGCATAGCAGTCACTGGTGATACTTTTACCCTTTTCCAAGTAATCAACAAAAATAATTCCCTATACATCGCAGAAAACACTCGCCATAATCTTGTTAGCTGACAAAATTGATTTTACCTTTTTTGAAATTGGTTCACCTGGCACAATTCACTGTTTTGACTGTGATTTACTTTCTGGAGTATACTGATGTATCCAAGTTACATCATTGGTAATAAGCAGTCTCAAAAATTCACTGGAATTTTCACAGCAGAGCTCTAAATTCTTAAAAAAAAAAAAAAAAAAAGTTTCTCTTTGCAACTTTTGATCAGGTGTCAACAAATGTGGCACCCACCTTGCAACGACCTTGTGAAAGCCCAAAACATTACTTAAAATATTATCTGCATGTGTTTTTGACATGTTTACAGCCTCTGCTATCTCAAACAACCTTAATCTGCAGTCTTCCAGTACTACATGATGAATTTTTTCAATGATTTAAGTTAATTGATGGAAATTAATTGTTCCTTCAGACTTTAGAGTCAGTTGACTCTATCTATCCAAAACCATAGCCTATACACAGCTAGTCTGAAGGAAAGATTTAATTTCCATCAATTACTTAAATAATAAGAGTTTAATGATGAAACTACAATAATAAGTCGCCACAAACATTGTATCTTGAATAGGAGAGCCCCTAATGGTTTACTGGGAAAATAAATGAGTCAGGAGAATTTAATGTCATGGCAGCACATTGGTCATGGTAGCTCAATGGGTAAGAGCGACTGGATGGAAACCAGAAGATCCGTGGTTCAAATCCTGGCCATGGCATTGAATTTTTCAGTTTGACTCTATCTATTTTTCAATGATCTCTGGAATTGTGACTCCAAGGGTGTCCCAAGTGAGGCTCATCACTAGTGCTCGTATGTCCCATTTTAAACTTTGCAACTCACTTTTTAATCATTGCATATGAAGGGGCAAAGTTTTTCAATGCACTGTGCATTTCCTCCTTGATTTATTTAGGCATTAATCCTTTCAAATGGAAATATTTAATCACTGCTCGTTTTTCCAAATCCTCCATTTTCGTGAAAACTCTACACTTGTTTTGTTTAAAATGCTGTCATTCAAAAACTAAACAAGCTATTGACCTGTAACTATGGATATAAGCTAGTCTAGAGATAAACTATACTATGCTATCCATCAAACTGGCCCAGTGGCACCATCTCTATATGAGGCCTGGGACTTATCAGCCAACCCTCATAATAATGTTACTTAAACTATTATTTCTCTCAAAAAGATTTACTCTACAAATAGTGATAAGGTAGACTGAATGTGGCAACATGGATATAAAAAGAAATTGACATTACAAGCTGCATGTTTATGGTTATTGCACAATGATTTTGCATAATATTGTGACAAAACTGAGAACACAAAGTTGTAAATTCATTTGGTCCTAGAATCAGTCCAATGCTAACTTACAATCACTTTCACTTGTTTACAAATACACAGAGTACAGATGTCTCTTTCTGAAGCACTGTTCTTTTTAAGTCTCTTTGCAACACCAACTAGCATTGTTTGTCACTTCTTGATGCTCACTAAACCTACTGTTTGCAGATTGATACTGATACTACCTGCCGATTCTCAGATCACTCTTCAATTTAGTGCTCCTCTTGCTGGCTGACTCACAATTATACAATTGAATTGAATTGATTCACAACTACTCTGATACTGATAAACAGCAACTGCCCAAGGCTGGCTTTGTACCCCTGCCGGTCATGGAAGAAGTGTACTACAAACAAAATCTCTTGAATCAAACGCATGGAACATTACTTTCTTGGAAGTGTTGAAAACAGTGTTGTTATGATAAATTAACTTTAAAGAGAGTCGATTAAAGACACTAGACAACACTTACTTTTAAATTTTTCCGGAACTAGTTTCAGAGGCTTTGCCTCTATCATCGGCCGGCTCTCGACTGATTCTCGTTGGTGTAGCTGACGATACCTTGTCACAGGTCTCCTCTGGTGGCGGCTCAAGGAACTTGCTGAACAAATCCTTCTGGGGGATGTCGAAATTGAATACTTTGTTCCTATTTTTTGAAATGAAGATTTGTTCCCATGTGGATAGTTCTTGTTTTCCTGATGTATGTTTCAGTAGTTTTGGTTCTGGATTTATGTTGTGGTTTTTTTCCCAAAAATGTGTGGCAACTGCTGATTTTTCTAATTGTTTATATTTTATGTTTCTAAAGTGTTCCTTTGCTCTTGTTTCTAAATTTATTTTTGTTTTTCCAATATAAATTTGACTACAGTCATTGCATTCAATTTGATATATACCAGATTTTTTGTTTGATGGAATAGCATCTTTGATGTTTGAGCAAATTAGGTTTTTTAAGGAGAAATGGTTGACTGGTGCTAGTTTAATATTTTGTTTTTTGAAGACTTTTTTGAATTTATCATAGGCCCATGGATGGTAAGTGAATTTTTTGAAAATCATATTAGTTTCTGTAGATGAGAGAGTTGTGGTTTCCTTTAGTAGCTTCTTCTTTTTTGCTAAGCTCACTTTTTTGTCCACTAATGATTTGGGAAATTTATTTTTTTGTGCTATTTCAATTATTTTGTTGTATTCTGTTTTGTATTCTTCTGCTGTGAGAGGGATGTTTACCAGTCTGTGTGCTAAACTATTGAAGATTGCCTGTTTGTGGGATCTTGGGTTGTAGCCATTAGCTTTTATGTAGTTGTCTGTCTGTGTTGGTTTTCTGTAAATGCCAAAGTTTAGTCTGTTTTTATTCCTCATTATTTTTTTTAGA
This sequence comes from Mantis religiosa, assembly GCA_030765055.1. NCBI lineage: Eukaryota > Metazoa > Arthropoda > Insecta > Mantodea > Mantidae > Mantis > Mantis religiosa. Next base: position 40,352,971 of record CM060956.1, on the reverse strand, counting down.
TCCAAAAATGGTAAATGCTCGTCTTTTTCTATTTCTACAGTGAATTTGATGCTTTTTTCTTGGATATTTAAAAGTTTTAGTGCATCACTGATGTGTTTTTTTGGTACTATTGCAAAGATGTCATCTACATATCGTTGCCAGAGTTTGAACATCCAAGGGAAACCTTTGTTGATCCTTATTTCTAATGCACTCATGTACAGATCGGCCAGGAAGGGTGATAGTGGGTTGCCCATTGCTAACCCTGAAGTTTGGTGATAATATTTTGTTTGAAACTGGAAGAAATTTTGTTCTATGCATAATTTGGTTAGTTCAATGTAGTCTGAAATTTCAGATGATGCCATTCCAAGTGATTTGAGCCATTTTTCTATCAACGGTGGGAGTTGATTAACTGGTATGCTGGGAAACAGTGATTTAACATCAAATGAGACTAGTGTGTCCTCTTCTTTTAGTTCCGTATCCTTAATGTGTTCTATAAGTTCATAGGTGAAAAATTTAAAAGTAAGTGTTGTCTAGTGTCTTTAATCGACTCTCTTTAAAGTTAATAAAGCATGGAACATTGTTGAAGATAAATCTTGAATTGTCTGGAACATCCACTGTGGTAAACAATGAGGTATGCACTTCCTTCTTATGACGTTGCCAGTGGTTGTCCTTCAAAGTTCATTTTTGCTCCTTTTGCAGCAACAAAACCAGTGGAATGAGGTGACTCCTACTTAATTCCTTTACAGTAGGTATTCACTGGCATTGTGGCACTGCTCCCTTCTCAGAGCTGGTTGTCCCAAACAGCTTAGTACCTCCAGATGTAGTAGACTTCATCTGCCTCTCCGTGCAGTGTAGTCCTTACTTCACTGGTTAAGCTTAGGGAAGTGCTTTTTAGTCTGGTTAGAGTGATGCATGCCTTTCTGCCTTAAACCTCCATTATACGCTCAATGGTTGTGCTGGATCTTCTCTATGGAGGGAATTCAGTCTGAGTACCACTTCCTCGACCTCCTTTACCAAGTCCTTCTTTTCCCAATGCCATCACTATTTCATGGCAATGATCCACTTTCCCTGATGGCAAGCCCTCTGCCACATTGATGGTTGTCCTCCAATCTTCTGTCCAAGGCATACAGCATCACTCAAGGAGAGAGCTCATCCCCAACATCCTTGAATTCATCTCCTCTGTTCCCTACATACCAAATACTCTTGATGTTCAAGGTACGGGCAGTTATCACCTTGTCTGCCCCCTGCTTCCTCCTCAAGCTATGCGCTCTATCTACAAGCACTGCCTGTTCCTTGACTTTGCCTTCCGAATGCAAAGCCATCCATTCAGGTCCTCCAGGATGCTAACACGCTGGCCAAGCTCTTCCTTTCTGCTGAGCACCTCCACGTCTTTCTTCATGCTGGATAGCTTTTCCATCCTCTCTATCCAGGATGGTAGAGATAATCTTTTCCATGCTGGGTTCTATTTTCTATTCCATCTTACCCATTCCAGATTTCATTATCATTGTTTCACTTCCCATCTTATTCTCACAGGATTTCATTTCCTCCATTTTAGCCAAAAGTTTTGAAGCATTTCCTCCACTGCTGCTTCTAATCCTGTTTGTTGATATCAGTATAACGAAAATGACAACACAAAGTTGTACTAAACTCACTTTGTCACTAGAATTGTTCGCACTATGCTAATTTACAATCACTTTCACCTTTTAAAAACACATCTCTTTCCATAGCATTGTCTTTTTTTCATGTTCCTGCTGCAACACCACTCACTCTGCTTTTTGCTTCTTGATGCTCATTTAACCCACTGTTTGCATGCTCACACTGATATTCACTGCTTGCCAATTCTCAGACAGCTAATTCTTTACTTTAGCACTGCTCTGGCTGCCGACATACAACTACACAACTGAACTGAACTGATTCAAACAATCTGATAATGATAGACTCTTAACTAATAACACCCAAGGCAGCTTTTGCAACCTTTTTATAGCCTGCTGGTCATGGAAGAAATATTCTAGAAACTGAAACCTCTTGAACTGAAAGAATGAAACATATTAAAGTTAAATCTTCCAGATTTTCCAAAACTGAACAGTCTGGAACATACAGTGTGGTACAACAATGACGCACATACTTTCTGCTTATTATGTTGCCAGCAGCTGTCCTCTCAATTTCCATTTTGGCTCCTATTGAGATAAACAACAAAATGGGGAATGGGGTGACTTCATTTAATTCCTTTATGGTAGGTATTTGCTGCTGCTGTTACAGTATTTTCTAAGATTTTCATATATATATATTATATTTACTATAATAAAAAATATATATTTGTCTTTATAGTGTCTTGAGAGATTTAATTGTGTCTTGTATAATTTGTTTAAATCCTCCAAAGAAAAGCAAGGCTACAGGGCGAATACAATCCAAGACTAGGGATAAACCATCAAACCTGGGCAAAGCAGGATATTTCAGCTAGTTTATATATAAGGATGAACTCTGTCCATTATAACTCTTAACTTCTATTTAGCCCTAACTGCAACAACTTACATGATATTTATGGCCACAGTGTTCACAATTTATACCCACAGGAGGTCCATGTGGTATGGAAAATTTGAACTGGAAGTGTTTTTCACCATAGCGTTGTGATACCATGAGTGGATGCAAAGTGAAGGTTTCACAGCCTGCACATTGATACACCATTGCCAACTTACTGGAAAACAAAATAAAACTTCAATTAACTTATAATTTTGTGTCCAACTAATACTCAATGCTTCATATATTGTTGGTGTTTACCAAGAACATGGTTCGTTAGAACCTTCCAAACATCCTCAGCTAATGAGTCCATACTCATTAAAGAACATACACCTTTTTCCAGGAACTATAAGCTACTGAATGAAAATTTTCATGTTTATAAAAGAAAGTATGTGAACAGCTGAAAAAAAAAAAATATTTTCTAAGTATGATCAATTTTGAAATACTGAACATTTTGTCTTAAAATTTCAACAAAAATTTGAATTTCAGTTTCTTCACAGAAGAATAGAAAGAACATATTCTACCTGTACACTTTATCTTGAGCTTTTACATGGTGTTGTTGCAGAAGAATGCAACAGGACTTTTCATGCCTCTCAAATAGTCATATTCTAATTATATCATAGAAGGCTGTAAGATGCACTTTCTGCGATTGTTTTTTCCATGTTAGCCAAAGGCTGAAGTAAAACACTATTATGGGATTATGCTGATGGATCCGCTTCAGCCATTTGGTGCTTACACTGTTGAGTTTGTTAAACATAAAACACAAAAGCAAAGCAGTATGATAATGCAAGGGAATGCAATGCAATAGAGTGAAATGCACAAAAGGTAATACTGGAGTGTTGGAAAACAACTGAAGTTAGGTTGGCAAAGTACAGGCCTTCTTGACTTTTCCTAGTACTATAAATAATCTCAACAGTTGTATTTAATATTAACATCTTTAGTTCAGTGGGATGAAATAAAATACCAAGGATTAATAAAAATTCTGGTTCTTTGCTTCAATTTGTTTCTGGGAAGAAGTGATGATATATATATTTACAGTATTTTACTTGATGTTTTTTCCAGATTGTTATTGGAGTTATGAACATGAAATTTAACTCTGTGTGTGTGTGTGTGTGTGTGTGTGTGTGTGTGTGTGTGTGTGTGTGTGTCTGTGTGTCTGTGTCTGTCTGTCTGTGTCTGTCTCTGTCTGTCTGTCTGTGTGTCTGTGTCTGTCTCTGTCTGTCTGTCTGTGTCTGTGTCGGTCGGTCTGTCTGTCTGTCGGTCGGTCGGTCGGTCG
>CM060956.1:40189199-40346699 GCA_030765055.1 Mantis religiosa | reverse complement strand
GTATATGTGTGAAACTATAGAAAACAGATAGTAAAATAAAGGGAAACAATAATAAAAAATGGTTAAATTAAGTACAATCTGCAATATTTAAAAATTCATCATCAATTTCTATTTTTCAAGATAAATATTTTCTCCCAAACCATCAAATCTTATCAGTCCATTTAATTACTTATATAATTTAACTTCTGAATTTATTTTATAATAAAATGACCAAAAATGATTTGCCACAACTGATTTATAATCTGTTTATAACTAATATTTCTAAAATATTACATTTCCAAATTATGTTTGGTCCTTCTGATGTAAACCCAGTTGCAATCTATATGGTTAAATTGATAAATGCCAGATTTTTTATTATCTGAAATGTTAATTTTTTTAGAAAAATTTAGTAAATTTTTTTATATTATATTTATATATAAACTATATTCTTACCTTGCACTTCGTTTACAGATAGCATGGCTGGTAAATACTTGAACAAATACACGGACATAGAAGTCTGCACTTACTGACAGCAGAGGCACAATGTAACGACCGTATCTGTTGGCGTGAGACTCGACACATTGCAAAACTATTCTAAGAGCCTGTAAAATTACACATATACTACATTAAATACTGCTACAAAAAATTTAGAGAAGAAGTTTAATTAATTTTCTAACTGTAGTAATCTGTCCTTTAATGCAAACTTTTAATTTAATAAATATACAACTTCTTTAATGCTATTTCATTCAATTTTGCTATAAAATGGTCAAATCACTTCAATTAAAAAAGTTAATATTAAAGTTGGAACATGAGCCTTCTTTATGTTCTAGCAGACATTTATGTTCAAGCCATTAGGCAAATTTTTGTTTCCAATGTGTAAGGACTATGACACAATGAAGCACAAAAGGATGAAGGTGATAGGCGCATCCAAGGAGTTCACCAAACCAACATACTGTGACTTTGTGGGTTCGTGAAATGAAAAGTCCAATTTCACCACTCAAAAATGTTCTTTATTTCCACCGACTTACAGTTAAACACTTGCCAATTACATAAAATTACGTAATGCACACAATTACGATTCACCAGTTCGTCCGTACGGTCTTCTCACTAGCACTGCATCCTTACACCAAGAACTGACTAACTGTCTCTCTGAAACCCTTTTTATAGGAATGTCACTGATTTTCTAGAAGTCTCTAATTACCCGAACGTTCCAGACCACAGAAGAAGGGGAGAGAAACATCGAGGGACTGGCGGCACTTCTGCAAATCACCCTTCAGTTAGTGACAGAGACCGATGAGTGGGCGTGGCCCAGCTGCCTAGGGTCTCTCCCAACTGTCGCCTATCCGTCCCTTCCCTAATTGGGTGACACTGCTCCCTCCTCAAAGCTGGTCGTCCCGAACAGCACCATCGTAGCGTGCAAGACGATCCAGGTGTACCACCAACATCTTCCCCCGGGGAACCTTCTGGATGCGGTAGACCACATCGTTAATCCTCTTCACCACTCGGTACGGTCCTTGCCATGGCTGCTGGAGCTTCGGGCAGCGTCCCTTGGTTCGGGTAGGACGGTACAACCAGACCAGGTCACCTTGCTGGAACCCTTGGCTGTTGGCTTGCCTGTCATATCTGGTCTTCATGCGGTCGCTCGCCTTCTGGATGTTCTGGCGAGCCATCTCGTGCATGTCGTGGAGGTGGTCCACCAGGTTATCCACATACTCGGTCACAGGCTGCTTCGCCTCCGGAGGGCTTCCAAAAGCCAGGTCACAAGGGAGGCGCAACTCTCGACCGAACATTAAGCTGGCTGGCGTTATCCCAGTTGTGTCGTGTGTAGACGAGCGGTAGGCCAGCAAGAACAGTGGCACCTTGACGTCCCAGTCTCGCTGATGGCTGGCCACGACCTTCCTCAGGTGTTCCTCTAAGGTCTTGATGTATCTTTCGACCATGCCATCCGACTGGGGATGTAGAGGTGTCGTGCGGGTCTTGTTTACCCCAAGCCTTTGTAATGCCTCCTTCATTAGGTTGGACTCAAAGTTGGTACCCTGGTCACTGTGTAGCTCTAACGGCACCCCAAATCGACAGAACACTTGCTCCACGAGGCAGTCTGTGATTGTCTTTGCCTCTTGGTTTGGGATGGCATACACCTCCGGCCACTTGGTGAAGTAGTCCACGACCACCATTAGGTACTTGTTGCCTCGGTCGGAAACTGGGAACGGTCCAGCAATGTCAACGGCGAGCCGCTCTAATGGCGCTCCGACGTTGTACTGCTGCATGCGACCCCGGCTCCTAGTCTGGGGGCCACGACTCGCCGCGCACACGTGACACTGACGGCACCATCTCTCAGCATCTGCTCGGAGTCTCAGCCAGTAGTAGCGCTGCCGAAGTTTGTCGATCGTTCGGTTCGCCCCCAGGTGTCCTCCCGAAGCACCGGCGTGCACTTCCTCCAAGACTTCCGGGACCTTACTCCGGGGAAGTACCAGCTGTTCTCTCTGCGTCTTCCCATCGGGTGACTCCCATAACCGGAACAGCACGCCCTCTCTGGTCTTCAACGAGTCCCATTGGGCCCAGTACGACTTGTAGGTGGCGCTCCTCGGTGCGATGTCCTCCCAGTTTGGTCTCATCCCTGCCTCCACTTCCCTTAAGAGTGGCCCCAAGTCTGCGTCCGCCAGCTGCTCCCTCCTCAGGCCTGCGCTATCCCAGCCATCCGCAGGTACTGCCGTGACTACTCGGACTGCTGCGGCACGCTCCTTCTCCTCCACTCTTGTACACTGGCCGCACTCTTCCCGACAGGGTCTTCGGGACATGGCGTCAGCGTTACCGTGGCTCTTCCCTCTACGATGTTCCGAGGTGAAGTCGTACTCCTGTAGCCTCTGGACCCAACGTGCTGTCTGGCCTTCCAGGTTCTTAAAGCTCAATAGCCAGGTTAGGGCGGAATGGTCAGTCCTCAGGTGGAATGGCTGACCGTACAGGTACTTGTGGAAGTGCTCCAATGTCTTTACTACCGCCAGTAACTCCCGTCGGGTGACGCAGTAGTTCTTCTCTGCCTTGGATAGCGTCTTGCTGTAGTAGGCTATCACCCGCTCATGGCCGTCCTGGATCTGCGATAGGACACCTCCAATGCAATGGTCGCTAGCGTCGGTGTCCACCATGAAGGCGCCACCTGGTTGTGGGAGACCCAAAATTGGAGCACTGCACAGGGTTTCCTTCAGGTGCTGGAAAGCGTCTTCGGCGTCTTCCGTCCACACATAAGGTCGGTGTTCCTCTGTCAGGCGGGTGAGGGGTTTGGCGATGTTGTCGGCCTTTTCTTCTAAATCATTAAGGCGGTCGTCTACTTGACCCATCCACTTGCCCAGATTCGTGACGTCATCCCTCACGCCGGCCAACCGTTCCTCAAATTTGGCGGTGAGAGCCTCGTTCGCCACCTTCATTTCCGTGGCCAGACGGTCGTTCGCTGCTCTCATTTCTGTGGTTAACTCGGCCTTCATTTCTTCCATCTTCTCGGTGATGTTGTCGTTGGCCGTCTTCATTTGTTTCAACTCTGCGGCCAGGTTGCTATTTGCCGCTTCTGTTTTTGTTGTTAATTCGGCCTTCATTTCTTCCATCTTCTTGGTGATGTCGTTAGCCGTCTTCATTAGTTTCAGTTCCGCGGCCAGGTTGTTATTTGCCACTTCCGTCTTCTCTGTTAATTCGGCCTTCATTTCCATCATCTTCTCCAAAATTTTCTCCAATGCCGCGTCCATGGTTGTAATGCTCGGTGATGTTATCTTCCCGCTTCCTGACACCAGTGTGACTTTGTGGGTTCGTGAAATGAAAAGTCCAATTTCACCACTCAAAAATGTTCTTTATTTCCACCGACTTACAGTTAAACACTTGCCAATTACATAAAATTACGTAATGCACACAATTACGATTCACCAGTTCGTCCGTACGGTCTTCTCACTAGCACTGCGTCCTTACACCAAGAACTGACTGACTAACTGTCTCTCTGAAACCCTTTTTATAGGAATGTCACTGATTTTCTAGAAGTCTCTAATTACCCGAACGTTCCAGACCACAGAAGAAGGGGAGAGAAACATCGAGGGACTGGCGGCACTTCCGCAAATCACCCTTCAGTTAGTGACAGAGACCGATGAGTGGGCGTGGCCCAGCTGCCTAGGGTCTCTCCCAACTGTCGCCTATCCGTCCCTTCCCTAATTGGGTGACAATACATTAGTCGACAACAGCTGATGATGTTAGGAAGATACTAACGAAACACGTTCTACGTAAATACAGCAATAAATGGAACATTGAGTACTAGTTCGACTCAAAATTATATTAATTTTGTGCTTCATTGTATCATAGTCCTTACACATTGGAATATAAATAGTATTATATTATACACGGAAATAAGTGAAGTTTACTGCTAATTCTTTCTTCTTCTTTTTGTTTCACCCTCTTTGGGGTATGCTGAATCAATAATTTCCCTATGTGTTGTTACTGCTAATTCATTTTATATCATATAATTATTTTTGAAAAAATATATATTTTTACCCAGATGCCTCTGTTTAGCTGGAATTCTATCCAGTTATCTTTCATAATACTGAACATACTCATAGTAAAAGTTTACTGGTGAACTCGAGTACTTACCATTTCATGGCAGCATTTTGAACGAAGTGATATGGCTCCATATTTAGCATAACATGTCTCTGAAGTATTTCCTGCAAGAACTGCCATGTCAGTACATGTGACAAGCAGCAGTCCACCCTCACTTACACACTGCACTGCTCCATCTAAGTATATGGAGGGGCATCCATAAGGGTCCAAATCCACAGCACTAAACCTTTCAGCCATGCGGCTATGCTTATGCATTACTGTGCTGTAAGAAAGTACATAAATTAATAACTAGTATACTTACTAAGTTTATCATTTACTAAAAATACATAATTTGTTTTATCCAGGTGTTAAGTTTTTATTTACTCCAGATTTCACCAGAAATACATATTTTGATGTGTCTGAATGTAAAAATGCATTTTTAGAAAAATGTCCTCAAGAGGGAGGAAGGTAACAGGAAGGGGTAGGGAGGGGGAGAGAGAAAGAGAGAAGAAAGAGGTAGAAGGGGAAGAGAGAGAGAGAGAATTAAAAGCTGAATAGTCAGAAAATAAACATAGTATTTAAGATCAGTATTTAATCTTTAGGTTGTCACATTATTTGAGAATTTGAAGAACAAAGCAGATAAACATTCTACTAACAAAGTTTGCTTACAAATTAAATTTAGTTCAGTCTATGATTAACTGATGTTTGGAGAAATTTACTAACATGATGTCCAAATTAAATAATAACCATTTTGTAAACTTTTTTTTTTTTAAACACTAAGTCAATTTTTAATTTTTGAGGGACAAGTTTCAGAGGCAGTGATGTCCAAATTAATTAATAAACATTTTGTAAACTGTTCTTTTCACACTATGTCACTTAATTTTTAATTTTTGAGGGACAAGTTTTAGAAGCAGTTGTTCGGAGTCTTCTCTTTGGTGGTGGAACAATGAATTTGTTTGGTGGAATTTCAAAATGTATTAATCGGTCTTTATTTTTCCATATTAATATGTTCTTTCACATCATAAGTTTGTTATGATTTTTCACACCTTTCAATAATATCAATTATTTGAAGGATATGGTTTTCATTTCAAAAATGAAATGCTACTTCTGACTTGACACTTCTAAATGTTCTTTGGCTCTGCTTTCTTACACGGAAATTATCACTAAGTTCATACCTGTATTAATTTGAGAGTTTGATACCATCAAATGTGGTCTATATGGGGACTGTGTGTCAAAAATTGGCTGTGGAGTATAGCTGGAAGTACCCGAAAATGAGTCCAGAAGATGTAGGAACATACAAGCATAATAACACAGCATTGTACGGAAGGGATTGTTTACTCCTGTGGGAGTAGTCTACACACAGTATATGGAGCAATGGCACAGAGCTCACAAGGAATGTCCAGCAGCTACGTGCAAGTGACATGTGGCACTTTCCAGGCTTCAGTTTTAGGCAATGCGGTTCCACTCTGCAGCAGATTTTTGGTGCACATATCCCACATACTGCAGAGATGATACCAACAAACTCTCAAGCGAATACATGTATGAGCATAGTGATAGTTCCCTTGTTAGGTTTCTTTTGGACTTTCTATGTAGAACTTTTCACAATCCTCACAGTTTATTTGGTATATTTTACACCTATTGATTGGAAGAATTTCATCTTTTGTTTTTGAATTTAACAACTTCAATAATGAGTATCTATTTGTTGATGTCAATATATTTTATTCACTAATTTTCTGCTGAATGTTTTAGGGTGGTAGTGAATACCCAGAATGTGCTGTTTTTTTTTATATATATATATATATATATATATATATATATATATATATATATATATATATATATATATATGGTGAATGTGCTTGTAACCTTAATGGTTTTCTCTAGCTTAGCTTAGCTTTTTTTTTTTTTTTAACTTATTGAAGACTTGACTTCTGGTATGTGGATTATAACTGGTATAACTGGATTATGGATGGGATTTTTTAATGTAATTTTTAGACTCAGTTGGCTTTGTGAAAATTCCAAATGTTATTTTTGTGTCATTCCTGATGACATTTAGGTAGAAAAGAGAGAGTTTTCCCTGGCTTGTTTACTATCAAATTCACAGTAGAAAAGGAAGTCAATGGACAATGACGTCAAAGGAAACTAAAGCATCTGTAGAGTTGATCTTTGTGTCCTTCAGGAGATTTAACAATTCAAACGAGTTTTTGATACTTAAATTTTCAAATTTTGTGAAGGATCTGAAGATTTGAACCAGCCATTTTGATAGTTGGTAAGTGGGTGCATCAATGTTATTTATTATTGGTCTGAGGGTAATTTCAGGTTTATGTATTTTGGGTAAACCATATATGTATGGTGTTTTTGGACTGTCTATTTTATTGTTCAATTTATCTCTTTTAGTCATGATTTTATTGTTTTTAATTGCTAATTCCACAGATTTGCATGCTTTCTTTAATGGATTGTTTTCTAGTTTAACAAATTCTTTTCCGTTTAAAAGGTTGTCCATTTTTTTGCGATAGTCTTCTTCGTCCAATATTACTATTTTGTTACCCTTGTCTGCTTTTGTGTAGACTACCGGTTTTTCATTTAAATTTTTGATTAATTTTTTATATGAATATCTTTTTGAAATCGCATTTTGAATATGATCTAGAGTTTCTAAGCACTGTGTTCTGAACGTAGATTTTTTGTTATCGGGCAAATTATATATCGCTATTTCAATGTCCGCGATATAGTTTTCAATTAACTTTAAAGAGAGTCGATTAAAGACACTAGACAACACTTACTTTTAAATTTTTCCGGAACATTTTTCAGAGGCTTTGTCTCTATCATCGGCCGGCTCTCGACTCCATGATGATAGAGGCAAAGCTTCTGAAAAATGTTCCGGAAAAATTTAAAAGCAAGTGTTGTCTAGTGTCTTTAATCGACTCTCTTTAAAGTTAATTTATCATAACAACACTGTTTTCAACACTTCCAAGAAAGGAATAGTTTTCAATGTTTTTTGTGTAATCTACACATGTTTTTAGGCCTTTGTTTAGAAAATCTATTTCTTTCTCCGTGAAGTTGCATGTGGATAGATTCGTTACATTGTTAGGTTTTTGACATGAGAGTAATAAATCTTGCTTTTCATGTGGATTTGGTTCTTGCTTCTTTTGAAGATTCATGAATTTTTGTTTCAAAATGGCTGTTTTCTTACGCATTTTCAAATTAAGAATTGACAGCATATTATTTTCTAAGTTAGACCACATGGCCGGGTTCATACATTTCGAAATTTTTAAGTGTAGTTCGTATATTTTTAATTCTGTGGAATGTAACGAATTGTAATGGTGGTTTATTTCCATTTTAATTACACGTTTTTCTGCTGCTTTTTGTAGTTTGCTATTATTCCTGTGTTTAACAATTTTTCTGACGAAAATGGGTGTTATATTGAATTTCAAACATTTTTTTAGAAAACGTATGTCCGCAAAAGTATTTCTTTTCTTTTGATTCAGCTTTAGAAAAAGTTTGATGTCTTTTTTCATACCTTCAGATACAGTATTGAACGATGAAAACAAGTTGGTTCGTTGGTCCTCCGTCTTGGTTGACAGTATGAAAATAACACTATCGAGATTTGAATGCTTCTCAGACTTGTAGGCCTAATCACTCAAAGTATAAACTTGAAAGAAGCGTAGGGACAGTGAAGCACAAATTAATACAAAATTGAATCGAGAATATATTGACACATTGCTTCACTCACACTGTTTATTCACAGGACATGTTTCAAGAGCTCTTGCTCCTATCCTCAGCTGATACTCGACTAGTGCAAGTAGTAGTGGTTTCTTCTTTCTCCGTATTGTCAATAGATGGCATGATGTACTTGTCAAAGATGTCCGGTGGTGGAGTTTCAAAATTCATGACTCTATGACGATTTTTGTTAATGAAGATTTTTTCCCATACGGAAAGGTCTATGGGGTGATTAACGTATTTTATTAGAGATGTTTCCAAATTGATGTCATGTCTAGTATTCAAAAAATGAAAAGCCACTGCTGATTTTTCTGTTTCACCATTTTTAATGTTTCTCATATGTTCTTTAGTTCTGATGTTAATATTTCTTTTTGTTTTTCCTATATAAATTTTAGGGCAAGTTTCACATTTGATCTCATAGATTCCTGGTTTTTCTTTGGTAGTGATTGAATTTTTGGGAGGGCCTTTTAACAAATTTCTGATATTAAACCTATTTTGAGGTGCAAGAGTTATGTTGTGTTTTGAGAAGATTTTTTGGAATTTGTTATAGGCTGATGGGTGGAAGGTGAATTTTTTAAAAATATTTTTCTCTTTTTATCCTGTAGGTTCTAGGGTGGTGGTTTCTTTTATTTTCTTAGCTTTGTTGAGTCTGTTAACTGTTTTGTCTACTAAATTTGGGTTGAAACCGTTGGATATAGCTACTTTTTTTATGTGTAGGTATTCTTCTTGATAATCTTCTCTGTTTAGTGGAAAGTTGATCATCCGAAAGATTAAACTGTTGAAAATGGCATGTTGGTGTTGTTTTGGGTTGAAACTGTTGTTCTTAATGTAATTATCTGTGTGTGTCGGTTTCCTGTAAATACCAAAAGTGAGTTTGTTGTTCATTTTTTTGATCTTGATGTCCAAAAAGGGGAGCACACCATCCTCTTCTGTTTCCAATGTAAATTTTATAGCTGGATTTTGTATATTCAAAAGTTTAAGACCATCTTGTATGAGTTTTTTAGGTACTATTGCAAAAATGTCGTCAACATAGCGATACCACACTTTGAAATAATTTGGAAAAGCTTTTGTGATATGTGTTTCAAAAGCACTCATGAATAAATCTGCCAAGAAGGGAGACAATGGGTTGCCCATAGCTAGGCCCGTTTTTTGTATATAGATCTGTCCATTAAAGCTGAAAAAATTTTGATTGATACAAATTTCTGTAAGTTGTGAAAGTTCTTCTATTTCTTCAGGTGTTATTTGTATTGATTCCAGCCATTTTTACAGAAGTGGAATAAGCTCATTGGTAGGTATACTTACTTGGATATAAAGAAATGACGTCAAAGGAAACTAAAGCATCTGTAGAGTTGATCTTTGTGTCCTTCAGGAGATTTAACAATTCAAACGAGTTTTTGATACTTAAATTTTCAAATTTTGTGAAGGATCTGAAGATTTGAACCAGCCATTTTGATAGTTGGTAAGTGGGTGCATCAATGTTATTAATTATTGGTCTGAGGGTAATTCCAGGTTTATGTATTTTGGGTAAACCATATATGTATGGTGTTTTTGGACTGTCTATTTTATTGTTCAATTTATCTCTTTTAGTCATGATTTTATTGTTTTTAATTGCTAATTCCACAGATTTGCATGCTTTCTTTAATGGATTGTTTTCTAGTTTAACAAATTCTTTTCCGTTTAAAAGGTTGTCCATTTTTTTGCGATAGTCTTCTTCAAAACACAACATAACTCTTGCACCTCAAAATAGGTTTAATATCAGAAATTTGTTAAAAGGCCCTCCCAAAAATTCAATCACTACCAAAGAAAAACCAGGAATCTATGAGATCAAATGTGAAACTTGCCCTAAAATTTATATAGGAAAAACAAAAAGAAATATTAACATCAGAACCAAAGAACATATGAGAAACATTAAAAATGGTGAAACAGAAAAATCAGCAGTGGCTTTTCATTTTTTGAATACTAGACATGACATCAATTTGGAAACATCTCTAATAAAATACGTTAATCACCCCATAGACCTTTCCGTATGGGAAAAAATCTTCATTAACAAAAATCGTCATAGAGTCATGAATTTTGAAACTCCACCACCGGACATCTTTGACAAGTACATCACGCCATCTATTGACAATACGGAGAAAGAAGAAACCACTACTACTTGCACTAGTCGAGTATCAGCTGAGGATAGGAGCAAGAGCTCTTGAAACATGTCCTGTGAATAAACAGTGTGAGTGAAGCAATGTGTCAATATATTCTCGATTCAATTTTGTATTAATTTGTGCTTCACTGTCCCTACGCTTCTTTCAAGTTTATACTTTGAGTGATTAGGCCTACAAGTCTGAGAAGCATTCAAATCTCGATAGTGTTATTTTCATACTGTCAACCAAGACGGAGGACCAACGAACCAACTTGTTTTCATCGTTCAATACTGTATCTGAAGGTATGAAAAAAGACATCAAACTTTTTCTAAAGCTGAATCAAAAGAAAAGAAATACTTTTGCGGACATACGTTTTCTAAAAAAAGGTTTGAAATTCAATATAACACCCATTTTCGTCAGAAAAATTGTTAAACACAGGAATAATAGCAAACTACAAAAAGCAGCAGAAAAACGTGTAATTAAAATGGAAATAAACCACCATTACAATTCGTTACATTCCACAAAATTAAAAATATACGAACTACACTTAAAAATTTCGAAATGTATGAACCCGGCCATGTGGTCTAACTTAGAAAATAATATGCTGTCAATTCTTAATTTGAAAATGCATAAGAAAACAGCCATTTTGAAACAAAAATTCATGAATCTTCAAAAGAAGCAAGAACCAAATCCACATGAAAAGCAAGATTTATTACTCTCATGTCAAAAACCTAACAATGTAACTAACGAATCTATCCACATGCAACTTCACGGAGAAAGAAATAGATTTTCTAAACAAAGGCCTAAAAACATGTGTAGATTACACAAAAAACATTGAAAATTATATCGCGGACATTGAAATAGCGATATATAATTTGCCCGATAACAAAAAATCTACGATCAGAACACAGCGCTTAGAAACTCTAGATCATATTCAAAATGCAATTTCAAAAAGATATTCATATAAAAAATTAATCAAAAATTTAAATGAAAAACCGGTAGTCTACACAAAAGCAGACAAGGGTAACAAAATAGTAATATTGGACGAAGAAGACTATTGCAAACAAATGGACAACCTTTTAAACGGAAAAGAATTTGTTAAACTAGAAAACAATCCATTAAAGAAAGCATGCAAATCTGTGGAATTAGCAATTAAAAACAATAAAATCATGACTAAAAGAGATAAATTGAACAATAAAATAGACAGTCCAAAAACACCATACATATATGGTTTACCCAAAATACATAAACCTGAAATTACCCTCAGACCAATAATAAATAACATTGATGCACCCACTTACCAACTATCAAAATGGCTGGTTCAAATCTTCAGATCCTTCACAAAATTTGAAAATTTAAGTATCAAAAACTCGTTTGAATTGTTAAATCTCCTGAAGGACACAAAGATCAACTCTACAGATGCTTTAGTTTCCTTTGACGTCATTTCTTTATATCCAAGTAAGTATACCTACCAATGAGCTTATTCCACTTCTGTAAAAATGGCTGGAATCAATACAAATAACACCTGAAGAAATAGAAGAACTTTCACAACTTACAGAAATTTGTATCAGTCAAAATTTTTTCAGCTTTAATGGACAGATCTATATACAAAAAACGGGCTTAGCTATGGGCAACCCATTGTCTCCCTTCTTGGCAGATTTATTCATGAGTGCTTTTGAAACACATATCACAAAAGCTTTTCCAAATTATTTCAAAGTGTGGTATCGCTATGTTGACGACATTTTTGCAATAGTACCTAAAAAACTCATACAAGATGGTCTTAAACTTTTGAATATACAAAATCCAGCTATAAAATTTACATTGGAAACAGAAGAGGATGGTGTGCTCCCCTTTTTGGACATCAAGATCAAAAAAATGAACAACAAACTCACTTTTGGTATTTACAGTAAACCGACACACACAGATAATTACATTAAGAACAACAGTTTCAACCCAAAACAACACCAACATGCCATTTTCAACAGTTTAATCTTTCGGATGATCAACTTTCCACTAAACAGAGAAGATTATCAAGAAGAATACCTACACATAAAAAAAGTAGCTATATCCAACAGTTTCAACCCAAATTTAGTAGACAAAACAGTTAACAGACTCAACAAAGCTAAGAAAATAAAAGAAACCACCACCCTAGAACCTACAGGATAAAAAGAGAAAAATATTTTTAAAAAATTCACCTTCCACCCATCAGCCTATAACAAATTCCAAAAAATTTTCTCAAAACACAACATAACTCTTGCACCTCAAAATAGGTTTAATATCAGAAATTTGTTAAAAGGCCCTCCCAAAAATTCAATCACTACCAAAGAAAAACCAGGAATCTATGAGATCAAATGTGAAACTTGCCCTAAAATTTATATAGGAAAAACAAAAAGAAATATTAACATCAGAACTAAAGAACATATGAGAAACATTAAAAATGGTGAAACAGAAAAATCAGCAGTGGCTTTTCATTTTTTGAATACTAGACATGACATCAATTTGGAAACATCTCTAATAAAATACGTTAATCACCCCATAGACCTTTCCGTATGGGAAAAAATCTTCATTAACAAAAATCGTCATAGAGTCATGAATTTTGAAACTCCACCACCGGACATCTTTGACAAGTACATCATGCCATCTATTGACAATACGGAGAAAGAAGAAACCACTACTACTTGCACTAGTCGAGTATCAGCTGAGGATAGGAGCAAGAGCTCTTGAAACATGTCCTGTGAATAAACAGTGTGAGTGAAGCAATGTGTCAATATATTCTCGATTCAATTTTGTATCCAAAAATGTTGTTTGCATGGTACATTTGCTGGGATTAGCACATGACATAAATTGCTTCTGTTTGATGATGTGCAACTTTGCTATGTAAGTAAACTTAGCTTTGAGGTGGTCTGTCTCTGTTTCACTGCAATATGTTACACAATAGTCAAATGTTGTGTTAACTGAAACCTTTTCTCACATGCAATTTGTTATACAGTTTGCAAAGGTCAATCTTAGCATCTGTTGTGTAATCCAATGATTCACAGTCCTTAATCCAGTGTCTTAAAAGTATTTCTATTGATTACATCTTTCGGCACTTTCCAGAAACGTATTTCTCACAAAGAAAATCAATCACTCACAGGTTACTGTGACTACCAATGGTGGCTAAAATATACATTTGACTTACACAGCAGTTTGTTATGATTCCCCAGGTTGATGTCATTATTGTGAATGCACCTTCTCGCACAGGTTTACTATGAAATTTTTGGTTAGTAAGCAGAACTTTTTTTTTAAATTTATGTCCTGCAATATTAAATCATATCAGACAATGAAAAAATGAAATGGGTGAAATGATGCTTAAATGAGACCAGGGTCCATAGAGCTTGGAATTAATGGACATTCATTTTCAGGATAAGGGGAAACCCTGAAAAAAACCTTCCATCCAGTCGCTCTAACCCATTGAGCTACCATGGTCAATGTGCCGTCCTGACATTAAATTCTCCAGTTGACTCGGAAACCAGGAGATCCGTGGTTCAAATCCCGGCCATGGCATTGCATTTTTCATTTTGACTATATCCATCAAAAACCTTAGCCTATGTACAGCTAGTGTGAAGAAATGATTTAATTTCCATCAATTAACTAAAATAATAAGAGTTAAATGATGAAGCCTGGGATTCAAGTACTTACGATAGTAAGTCGCCACAAACGGTGTATCTCGAATGCGAGAGCCCCTAGTGGTCTACCGGGAAAATATACAAGTCAAATGGCACGTTGACCATGGTAGCTCAATGGGTTAGAGCGACTGGACAGAAACCAGGAGATCCGTGGTTCAAATTCCAGCCATGGCATTGCATTTTTCATGTTGACTATATCCATCAAAAACCTTAGCCTATGTACAGCTAGTGTGAAGAAATGATTAATTTCCATCAATTAACTAAAATGATAAGAGTTAAATGATGAAGCCTGGGATTCAAGTACTTACAATAGTAAGTCGCCACAAATGGTGTATCTCGAATTTGAGAGCCCCTAGTAGTCTACCAGGAAAATATACGAGTCAAATGGAGAATTCAATGTCAGGACGGCACGTTGACCATGGTAGCTCAATGGGTTAGAGCGACTGGACGGAAACCAGGAGATCCATGGTTCAAATCCCGGCCATGGCATTGCATTTTTCATGTTGACTATATCCATCCAAAACCTTAGCCTATGTACAGCTAGTGTGAAGAAATGAGTAATTTCCATCAATTAACTAAAATAATCCTTGTGTGTGCTTCACATTAGATGTTTCTTCTGTGCACCAGTTTCTGTGAAGTTTCGGTAGTACAGAATCAAAATGGCATCTACTTGGGAACATTTGTCAGAACAAGCTTTTTATAGTGTGGAAGAGTACAAAGCAAAAAATGGAAAATAAACAATGTACATTTTAGTTTCTAAGCAGTTCATATAGTAGACTTTTAGGTATATTTTTATGTTTTCTTATAATGTAAAATGACGTGTCCTCCGTATGAAATATAGGGGATGAATAAATTGAAATTGAAATGTTACAAGCAGAATGCTGTAATTGAACTCTTGTGTACAGAGGAAAAAAAAACTGTGGTGAACATCCATATGCATTTGCAGTGTATGGCAATGGTACAGATGGGCGATGGTTAAAGAAAGTTAAAGCCTCAGGAAATGCAGAAACAGAGCTCCTTGATCAGCCATGCTTGGGACATCCTGTCACAGCAACTGCTCCAGACATGCTGAATTGTGTGGATGCCACTATTCGTGCCTAACAGCGTATCACAGCGCTACAGTTGTTGGTGAGCATTGGAAGTGCGTCTGCAATGCTCGAGACTTGGGATTCAAAGACGTGCTCATCATGGGTTCCACGAATGATCACAGTAGACCGTAAGATTCAAACAAAGGCCATTTCATCTGAATTGCTGGAGCATTATGAGACCAACAGAGAGGCATTTCTGTCATGGATCATTATGGGGAATGAAGCTGGGTGCACTACTTAGTGCCGGAAACAAAAAGGCAGTCTGTGGAGTGGTATCATCCTCATCACCACAAAAGAAGAAATTTAAGACAACCTTACTAAAATTAGGCAAGTGAGCCAACCTTGTATATACTTTTCTCCACTTACAAGTTTTTTATGAAGACTAGTTTCTGGGGACTTCTTCTAAGTGGAGAAAAGTATATACAAAGTTGACTCACTTAAAGTATAAACTTGAAAGAAGCGTAGGGACAGTGAAGCACAAATTAGTACAAAATTGAATCGAGAATATATTGACACATTGCTTCACTCACACTGTTTATTCACAGGACATGTTTCAAGAGCTCTTGCTCCTATCCTCAGCTGATACTCGACTAGTGCAAGTTGTAGTGGTTTCTTCCTTCTCCGTATTGTCAATAGATGGCGTGATGTACTTGTCAAAGATGTCCGGTGGTGGAGTTTCAAAATTCATGACTCTATGACGATTTTTGTTAATGAAGATTTTTTCCCATACGGAAAGGTCTATGGGGTGATTAACGTATTTTATTAGAGATGTTTCCAAATTGATGTCATGTCTAGTATTCAAAAAATGAAAAGCCACTGCTGATTTTTCTGTTTCACCATTTTTTATGTTTCTTATATGTTCTTTAGTTCTGATGTTAATATTTCTTTTTGTTTTTCCTATATAAATTTTAGGGCAAGTTTCACATTTGATCTCATAGATTCCTGGTTTTTCTTTGGTAGTGATTGAATTTTTGGGAGGGCCTTTTAACAAATTTCTGATATTAAACCTATTTTGAGGTGCAAGAGTTATGTTGTGTTTTGAGAAGATTTTTTGGAATTTGTTATAGGCTGATGGGTGGAAGGTGAATTTTTTAAAAAGTTTTTTCTCTTTTTCTCCTGTAGGTTCTAGGGTGGTGGTTTCTTTTATTTTCATTAAAAATGGTGAAACAGAAAAATCAGCAGTGGCTTTTCATTTTTTGAATACTAGACATGACATCAATTTGGAAACATCTCTAATAAAATACGTTAATCACCCCATAGACCTTTCCGTATGGGAAAAAATCTTCATTAACAAAAATCGTCATAGAGTCATGAATTTTGAAACTCCACCACCGGACATCTTTGACAAGTACATCACGCCATCTATTGACAATACGGAGAAGGAAGAAACCACTACAACTTGCACTAGTCGAGTATCAGCTGAGGATAGGAGCAAGAGCTCTTGAAACATGTCCTGTGAATAAACAGTGTGAGTGAAGCAATGTGTCAATATATTCTCGATTCAATTTTGTACTTGACTCACTTGTCTAATTTTAGTAACAATGGCACTCCACTTTCTGAAATACTTCTTTTTATTCTATATTAAGACAACCTTCTCTGCTGGAAAAATCATGGTGACAGTCTTCTGGGATTATGATGGGTCATTCTCATGGATGGGATGCCAAGAGGGTCAACCATTAATTCCATTTCTGATGTGTTCAATCTGACAAGAATCCAGCAGAAATCTTGCTCCAACACAATAATGCATGTTCACACACAAATCTGAGAAACCAGTACACATTACAAAATTGGGTTGGACATCAATGTCTCATCCACCCTACACTCCAGACCTGGCACCCTCGGACTTCCATCTCTTTAGCCTGCTTAAAGATTTTCTACAGAGGATGCACTTTGAAGAGGACAAGAGTGTCATTCATACAGTGAAAACATGGCTGTGCCTACAGGACAAGAGCTTTTACCAGCAGGAAATACATGCTCTCACACAATGTTGACGTTAAGGCCCCAGAACGGGATGGAGACTATGTAGAAAAATAGGAGATGGACAAGAAATATTGATATATATTGACACCAAATTCTGACTCTTAGAAATAAATATGTTCAGAGAAAAAAAAGTGGGGCATTATACAATGAATGACCCTCATACTTAAGAATTACATTCCAATTCTTAGAACACTGTTGCATACCAAAATTGCAAAATATGTGCTAGCAATAAAATTACACTTTTATATGCATAATAAAAGCATATAAAGTAACCAGTGATGATAAAACATACTTATAGTCTCCTTTCCATACAGAATATGCATTTCCATAGAAATCCATTGTGTAATGATGATTATCCCTGGTCCAATTCTTAGCGCAGTGTAATGAATATCCTTCAAGGGTTGTTTAATAATATTCATGCACACAGCCACAAATTTTACTCCAATGCTGTAATAGCCTTACAATAAATTATGCTTTCCAGATCAATATATTAATATAAAAATCACATATTGTTTCTGCCACATTAAAAAGGTGCTTTAAATCTAAGGTGATTTTAACAAAGAGTATTTTCACCAAGTAGGCAGAAGTTGCTATGGTAAGAGGATGGCAATATAGATCATTTGTTAATTAAAAAAATACTTAGGTCCGATTAAGCATAAGCAAGTGAACTGTTAAATACCAGAATTACTATCTTGCTATATTATTTACTCACTAATTAAAATACAACTCGTAATAAATATTCAGTACCATTCACTTACACAGCATCATCATGACTGGCAGTCACTAGATGTTCTACTCCATTCCGTTTGATATTCTCACAAATACTTGCTACAGCTGCCTTAGATATGTCGTTGGCTATAACTTGCTTTACTCCAGGCACTTCCTTGGCATATCTGATGCTGCGTAACCCTGAGGCTGAGAGTGCCTCAAGAATGATGAGGCCTTTCTAAAATAAGCACCGCCATGTATTAAAACAAATGTGGCACAAGCAATTTTTTTTGTGTTAAGTATATCTGTATAGATGAGTGAAATTATTTTACATAAAATGACCTTGCAGTGAACTATGTAAATAAAATGCTGAATTTAAATAGTATCTGACCTATGAGTAAAATTTGTTATTCTTACAAGCATTTATTGTAATTTCTCTTTCTGCCACTCCAATTTTTCTTTTTTTTTTTTAAATGTTCCATTTATACCCCACATTTAACTCCAATGGTCATATCTCCTTTGGAAAATATCGAAGGTATTAACTCGCATTCGTTGGATTTTAATCATTAGATCATGTACACATTCGCACTCTCATTCATACTTCCAGACTCTGGTGAAGACGAGGAATTATCTTGGTCGGAGAAAAATCCCCACCCTCACCACCGGGAATCAAACCTGGGACACCTAGCACATTTTCTTCTTTCTTTCCTCTAAAAGTACTTCTTTTACCTTTCTTTCTTTTTATTAATTCGAAGTACCATGGTGAAACTTTGCAAATGAATTTCTAAGTGAAATGCAGACTTCTTATCCAATATCTATAGAAAGCAAAATGACAGCACTAAAAATAATATAATCTGCTCTGCAAAGCTACAAATACAAGAGCCAGAGGCACATAAAAGAACTTTGGAAAATAAATTAGATTCACATTAATTACAATATATAATAACCTCTTACAAACTTCACTATCTTTTCGAGAAATTATAAATTCCTCACAGTACTGAGGACTAGTTTCACAAATATATTATTTGCATCTTCAGCAAACATGTTTTTTTCTGTTGTCATTGTTACTGTCACTAGGTGATGGATTATTTTTGCATTTATTACCAACCTCTGAAAGTAAAAAAAAAAAAGTTATTGACAGAATTGATTGGTGGTATTTCAAAATTCATCATGCAATTTCTATTTTTCAAGATAAATATTTTCTCCCAAACCATTAATTCTACCGGTCCATTTAATTACTTTAATAATTTTACTTCTGGATTTATTTCATGGTTAAATGACCAAAAGTGATCTGCCACAGATGATTTATCAATCTGTTTATACCTAATATTTCTAAAATGTTTGTTCATTCTAGTTTGCAAATTACGTTTGGCCCTTGCAATGTAAACTCAGTTGCAATTTAAACAGTTAAATCGATAAATGCCAGATTATTTACTATCTAAAATTTTATCTTTTTTTTTTTTTTTTTTTTTTTTTTAGAAAAATTTGGTAATTTTTTAAAATTATATTTATTTTGAGGTACCAAGATTGCAATAAACTCTTTAAAAATTCTTTGAAATTTTTTACTAGCACAAGAATGACAAGTACATATTTTAAGATTATAATCATCTTTTATTTGTTTAAGGGTAAAACAGTTATATTTTTTATATTTAAATTTTTCAATCTTTTTATGTATAAAATCTGTATTAAAATCATTTATTAAAGAAGTATTAATCATGTGTTTATATTCTCAATTAAACTCCTCTTTATTTAGAGGTATATTAAACTATTAAAAATGGCAAATTTATGTGAAAAAGTGTTAAAACTTTTATTTTTTACATAATTATCAATGAGTCCATTTTCTATAAATGCCCAAGTTTATTTTATTGTTATAATGTAGAAAAGGAAGACAACCACTATTATCAATTTCTAACATGAACTTTATAGCTGTATCTTGTAACTTTCAAGTTTTAAAGCATCATTTATGTGTTTATCAGAAAAAATAGCAAAAATCACACCTACATATCTATACCAAGTTTCAAAAATTAAAGGGAATGCTTTAGTAACTTGTATTTCAAAAAAGGTCATAAAAAGTGGTAGTGGCTCATTGTGGTATACATGGTAATGAGACAGCAGACTACTTAGCCTGCCTTCTAACATATGGACCATCTAGAAAATTAATATTTGATTCTATAAAACAATAATAAAAACTCAATATAAAAATTTCAACAAAATCAATAACTTTATATAGCTCAAGGAAAACAATGGGAAGTTCTTGCCCAGAATCCAAAAGTAATACCAGATCTACCTAGGAAATCAGCAGTTGCAGCCTTCCGATTATTAACAGGACATGATTGTATGGCTAAACATTTACATAAAATTGGAATATACGAGTCTCCAGTCTGTCCAATACAGTCTAATTTAAGAAATGGAATATAATCACCTTCAAAAATGTACATCAATTCACAATATACAGAATAATTATGAAAAATATTGGAGTGTAAGAAGACTAATGCCTTAGTTGTCAACCGTGAGGTATTAGAAAGTAACGTATTTTCATAACTGTATGAATAAAATATATTACATAACAGACTTAATTTATCTGATATGCATGTTAATTCTTAACTTGAAATAGGTTACAAGTAATAAAAAGAAAAAAAAGAGGAGGATCCTTTGCTTCAAACCTGCCTCTCAGGACGACTGATGATAGCACGTGCATTTATCGGCAGTCGTTACATAATTTTATCGCTGACCTTGCTTTAACTGGATTTGTCATACATTACCATTCAACATGCAAGTTGAGTTTCATTATAAACTTGTATTTTTGCATGCCTTCACATCTTTATTTGCATAATTTTATCTATTTTCCTGGCAATTATTACAATGTTTACTGCAGTTTTCCACGTGGTATGAAAGCAATGTCTACAGTGCCAAAAGCATTAGTCAATTAGGGGAAAGGGGAAGGCAATAGTATGTAGAGGGATGCATGTCAGTGCGGAAAGGTTATTTGAAACAAAGATTAAAACTAACTCACATTTTTATTCATATCACCCAATATAAGCAGCAATGCACTGATATATATTCCTACCATTCTCGGTATGGGAACTGTCACTGAATTCAGGGTATCTATAACTAGTGAGCACAGCTATAAAAAGGAACTCATAAAATTAATGATAACTTACTTCGTATTTTACTCCTGCTTTAAGTTCACACTCCGAGTTCTGAGTGTTACTTTCATTTTTTTCTGGTATGTCTGCTTCAGGATTGTTTTGTCCTTCATTTTGTTTTTGTCTTGATTTTCTATTCTGTACATACTGTTTAAATTCCTTTGCAAAAACTGTCAGCACAGCTATACTGTAAACCACCAAAAAGATTGAAAATTCTTAAACACTTCAACAGTATTCATGAATATTTTACATCATTAAAAAATAAATAAAAACACACATGTGTAAAATTAAAACATTATGCCAGTTCTCTCAAGGTTGGATCTTACATGCAGAATATTATTTCAACTTCCACATAGAAAATAGCATATAATATAGAAAATTATATGTAAAAAAATCATACAATTTAAGTTTAACAAATTGTTTACAGCTAATGTAAATAATAACTATTCATTTGAACACAATGGCTTATAGTAATTTATGCCATTACCAACATGCATTTTCGTTTAGTATAATACATTTACTTTAGAAATAGATTTTCATTAGTTATATATGAGGGCTGTTCAATAAAGATTGATCATAATTTTTTTACGGTCATAATTTTTCGCACTAAAATTCAATCTTATTAGATTTTGTTAGCTTAATGTGAAACAAACACGCTGTAACAGGTTCATTGTTGGTACTCCTGGTTCCCACCTGTGAGAACCAGGCAAGTTCAGACATGTTCAGTATCACCTACCGCTGTAATGGAGGTAACACACGAGAAACAATATGCGGCTTTGAAATTCTGCTTTCGTCTCAACAAATCTTCAGTTGGGGGCTATGGAGAGTCTGTTCTTCCCTACAGCACAGCTCGAAGGTGGTTTAAAATGTTTAAAGAGGGGAGACAATCAATTTTAAAGGAAGGTGGACCCGGTGCTCTAGTTACGGCTCTTACGGAAGAAAACATCAACACTGCTGCTGCCATTGTCAGAGAGGATCAACGAATTACCTTAAGTGACGAGTATTAATAAACCAACTACAAATAATTATTAAATTTTAGATGAGTCGCGTTTTTTACACATCTGCTTCACTTTCGTACCTATTTTGAGGACATGTTTCGCAAATCTTCGCTTGCATCTACGGCTCTTGTGCGACTGACGCTAGATCCAGCGGTGTGGGTAATTCTGGGGTTGTTGCTGCCATCTGTTGATTTAGTGATGAACTGAAATGTGGGATTCTCTTCTAGCGGGATTTCAAAGTTCATTAGTTGGTTTTTATGTTTTTCTATGTATATCCTCTCCCATATGACGAGTTCACTATGTTTTTGTACGTATTTTAGTAATTTTGTGCTATCTTCAATTTCATGATTTTCAGACCAGAAATGAGCTGCTATTGCGGACTTATCAATATTTTTGTATCTTAAGTGCCTGAAGTGTTCTTTCTTTCTAGTGCCTATGTTCCTTTTTGTCCTTCCTATGTAAATTTTTTCACAGTCTTTACACTTAATTTTGTAAATGCCTGACTTTTCCTCTGGTTTTATCTTATCAGTATTATTACTGTGAAGTAGGTTTTTAATGTTGTAATTGTTTTTTGGTGCCAATGTTATATTGTATTTCTTGAATATTTTTTGGAACTTTTTTGTGGCCCAGGGGTGGTAAGTAAATTTAGCAAATCTAATTTCTTGTTTTATTGGTGTGAGAGCTGTGATCTGTTTTAATTTCTTTTGAAGTTTGAATAATTTTAGTTTTTTATCTACAAGGTTTTTTCCATATCCATTTTTGATTGCAGTTTTTAAGATTTGATGGTATTCGTTTTGATATTCTTGTTGGCTGAGAGGTAGATTTACTAATCTGTGTGTTAGACTGTTGATGGTTGCATGTTTGTGTGGAATTGGGTTGAAACTATTTGCTTTGATGTAATTATCTGTGTGTGTTGCTTTTCTATGAATGCCAAATTCTAGTTTTTCATTGCCTTTTTTGATTTTAAGGTCTAAAAAAGGTAGAGTACAGTCCTCTTCAGTTTCTACTGTGAATTGTATGCTGGGTTCTTGCAGGTTGAGTAGTTTCAAAGCATCATCTATTAGTTTGTAGGGCACTATTGCAAAGATGTCGTCTACGTATCTGTACCATGTTTTAAACATATGAGGGAAGGCTTTAGTAATATGTGTTTCGAAAAAGCTCATGTATAGATTGGCCAAAAATGGTGATAATGGGCTTCCCATAGCTAGTCCTGAAATTTGTTTATAATATTTTCCATCGAAGACAAAATAATTTTGATGTATACATAATTCAGTCATTGCCACATATTCTTCTATTGCATTGGCATCCAGGTTTATAGAATTTAGCCATTTTTTCAGTTGAATCAAAAGTTTGTCTAATGGAATGCTAGGGAAGAGGGAGCGGACATCAAAGGATACTAAAGTGTCATGAGGTTTAAGTTTAAGATTTTGAATTTTTTCTACCAGGTCTAAAGAGTTTTTTATACTCTGAGTATGGAATTGTGGAAAGGACTGAAATTTTTTGGTTAGCCATTTTGCCAGAAGGTAAGTAGGAGTGTTTATATTATTTACAATGGGTCTCATGGGTATGTTGGGTTTGTGTATTTTAGGCAAACCATATATTCTTGCAAGGGTAGGGTTGTCTGGTTTGATAGTTTTTTGTTCTGTAGTTGTTAAAATTTTACTATTAATGATGGTTTTTTGTACATCTTTTATGCATCGGTTGAGTGGATTAGAATCTATTTCCTGGAATTCTTTTTGTTGTAGTAACTCTAACATTTTTTCTTTGTATGTAGCTGTATCTAAGATTACTATTTTGTTTCCTTTATCAGCCCTTGAGAAGATTACATCCTTTTTCCTTAAAGATTTAATTATCTGAATTTGTTTCAAATGTTTTATTGGCTTTTTATTTATTAAGTTTTCCAATATAGGAGCTGATTTTTTCCTAATTATATTTTTGTCCATGGTTTCCAAGCCTTCTACTGCTAATTCTATGTCTGCAATGAATTCATCCGGGTTGCTGGAGTATGTTATACATGTTTTTAGGCCTTGGTTAAGTACATCTATTTCTTCCTTGTTAAAATTTTGCTTAGAGAGGTTAATTACACTATCTGGGGATGTGTTCTTTGCTGAAATTTTGTTATGTTTTGGTTGCCAATGATTATGATTACGTTTTAGTTTCTTATTTTGACGATAAATTTTCTCTTTGACTTTATAATTGATGTGTTCAAATGATTTGGCTTCTAAGTGGTCCCATGACGTGTTTCCTAGTAATTTTACAAGTTTTAGATGTAGGTTATACAAAGAGAGGTCTATATTCGTTATTTTTCTGTAGTGATTTGTTTTCTCGGCTTTTAATACGGCTTTTTCAGCAGCTAATTGTTCTTTACTGTTATTGTTAAATTTTACTATTTTTCGTACAAATTTCGGAGAAATGTTACGTTTTAGGCACTTATTGATGAATTTTATGTCCGCTGATATTAATCTTCTTTTTGTCTTTAGTTTCAAATATTGTTTTATTTCTTTCTTGTTGCCGAAATGTTCGTTGAAATATTCTTAGATACAGCTACATACAAAGAAAAAATGTTAGAGTTACTACAACAAAAAGAATTCCAGGAAATAGATTCTAATCCACTCAACCGATGCATAAAAGATGTACAAAAAACCATCATTAATAGTAAAATTTTAACAACTACAGAACAAAAAACTATCAAACCAGACAACCCTACCCTTGCAAGAATATATGGTTTGCCTAAAATACACAAACCCAACATACCCATGAGACCCATTGTAAATAATATAAACACTCCTACTTACCTTCTGGCAAAATGGCTAACCAAAAAATTTCAGTCCTTTCCACAATTCCATACTCAGAGTATAAAAAACTCTTTAGACCTGGTAGAAAAAATTCAAAATCTTAAACTTAAACCTCATGACACTTTAGTATCCTTTGATGTCCGCTCCCTCTTCCCTAGCATTCCATTAGACAAACTTTTGATTCAACTGAAAAAATGGCTAAATTCTATAAACCTGGATGCCAATGCAATAGAAGAATATGTGGCAATGACTGAATTATGTATACATCAAAATTATTTTGTCTTCGATGGAAAATATTATAAACAAATTTCAGGACTAGCTATGGGAAGCCCATTATCACCATTTTTGGCCAATCTATACATGAGCTTTTTCGAAACACATATTACTAAAGCCTTCCCTCATATGTTTAAAACATGGTACAGATACGTAGACGACATCTTTGCAATAGTGCCCTACAAACTAATAGATGATGCTTTGAAACTACTCAACCTGCAAGAACCCAGCATACAATTCACAGTAGAAACTGAAGAGGACTGTACTCTACCTTTTTTAGACCTTAAAATCAAAAAAGGCAATGAAAAACTAGAATTTGGCATTCATAGAAAAGCAACACACACAGATAATTACATCAAAGCAAATAGTTTCAACCCAATTCCACACAAACATGCAACCATCAACAGTCTAACACACAGATTAGTAAATCTACCTCTCAGCCAACAAGAATATCAAAACGAATACCATCAAATCTTAAAAACTGCAATCAAAAATGGATATGGAAAAAACCTTGTAGATAAAAAACTAAAATTATTCAAACTTCAAAAGAAATTAAAACAGATCACAGCTCTCACACCAATAAAACAAGAAATTAGATTTGCTAAATTTACTTACCACCCCTGGGCCACAAAAAAGTTCCAAAAAATATTCAAGAAATACAATATAACATTGGCACCAAAAAACAATTACAACATTAAAAACCTACTTCACAGTAATAATACTGATAAGATAAAACCAGAGGAAAAGTCAGGCATTTACAAAATTAAGTGTAAAGACTGTGAAAAAATTTACATAGGAAGGACAAAAAGGAACATAGGCACTAGAAAGAAAGAACACTTCAGGCACTTAAGATACAAAAATATTGATAAGTCCGCAATAGCAGCTCATTTCTGGTCTGAAAATCATGAAATTGAAGATAGCACAAAATTACTAAAATACGTACAAAAACATAGTGAACTCGTCATATGGGAGAGGATATACATAGAAAAACATAAAAACCAACTAATGAACTTTGAAATCCCGCTAGAAGAGAATCCCACATTTCAGTTCATCACTAAATCAACAGATGGCAGCAACAACCCCAGAATTACCCACACCGCTGGATCTAGCGTCAGTCGCACAAGAGCCGTAGATGCAAGCGAAGATTTGCGAAACATGTCCTCAAAATAGGTACGAAAGTGAAGCAGATGTGTAAAAAACGCGACTCATCTAAAATTTAATAATTTTTCGCTTCACTGTGGTGTTCCAATACAGTTGAATCTCAACTACAAATAGTTTCTGAGAATTACCTTAAGATCACTTTCTGAAATACTGAACATTTCATTGGGTGCCACCCACACGTTGGTGACAGAAATATTACACATGAGATGTGTTTGTGTGCGATGAGTTCCAAGACTGTTGATTCCCAAACAAAAGGACATTCACATGCAGGTCTGCATACAGTTTAAGTTGATGTTAGAGGAAGATCCGGAGTTTCTTTCAAATGTAATCACTGCTGATAAAACTTGGCTACGTCATTTTGATCCTGAGAGCAAACAGCAAAGGTCAGTGTGTCTGCACACACATCAGTAACTGGACAATACTACAGGGATGTCCTGAAAACATTGCAAGTCCATATCAGGTGCAAAAGACCACATTTCCATGAAGCAGGCTGGATGCTGCACCACGATAATGCACGGCCGCATATTGCCAATGTTGTTGCTGAATATCTTGCAAAAATCAATGTGAAATACATCCCCCACCCTCCCTACAGTCCGGATTTAGCTCCATGTGACTTTTTTCTATTCTCTAACTTGACGAAACGCCTTCGTGGGAGGCATTATCCATCATCAGAAGCAGTGGTAAAGGCTGCGGAGGCGATTTTGAAGGATCTCTCAAAAAATGGTTTCCAGCATGTCTTTGAAGACTGGCAGAAACGCTGGGACAAGTGCATCACATTCAGGGGAGACTATTTTGAGAAGGACCATTAAAATTAAGAGGATGAGTAAAGGTACGTTGTAAAAAAAAAAATAAAAAAAAAATGTGATCATTCTTTACTGAACAGCCCTCGTAATAGGCAGGTCTAAAGGAAGCAAAGGAAATTTAAAAGCAAGTACTCTACACAATTCAAACATGGTCTAGCTGAATTCTATTTACTAGAGGAAGTATTTTTCTTAAATAAACATACAATTGATTTCTAAAGTATTCCTAAATGCAGATGTGTAACTTCGGTTAAGCTTGCAGAGAAGTTATTTATCATAGCTGCATCTATACAATTGGAGTTTTCAAGAATTGGGCTTACGTCGGTTGTCCATCAGCAAACAGCCTAACATTTGTATGTCAATAAGTTTTATCTGCATCACACATAACCTATTTAAAAAAATAGAAGCTAACAACAGTGAAGCAACAAATACTAAACAAAATATAATTATTTGTAACAAAACTTCATTTATCTTTTAAGGAAATTGATGAAAATTTCAAAGAAATGTGTTGAAACCAATTTTGTAAACATATGTTTACATCATCCGTCACTTTGCTCAGTCTACGGTTGCTAGATGTTGCAATATTTTTGTCTCTATTACCAAACTGAAATTTTGATCAATTTCCTTAAAAGATAAGTGAACTTTTGTTACAAATAATTATATTTTGTGTAGCAAGATATTCCCTATATGAAACTTCATTTGGCATGTTTAGTTCCAAATTTCATTGATTCACTTGTGGAGATTACAAAAAGTCTCTAAACTATTGCAATTATTTGTTTGCAGTATCATTCATGGTAGTCTCTATAAGCATAAGGTCTTTGCAATAAACAGGGTTATGGAAATGTCAGCAAACTAAAATAATTTAGCATCTATTTCTTTTTAATGTGTGATTCTATAATGGGGAAAAAAAGGACTGCATAAGTTTGCTCAGAAGCCTCTCTGTTAGGCTGGAGGTTCATTTCATAAGATGTGGATGCCATACATGAAGATATGCATTTCACTGGTCATCAAATAAATGTATTAAATATATAATTTAATACAATTTGTAGTAGACATTTTCCATCTCTGTCTCTTTCCACATTTCCTAAAAGGTATTTTTTGAAGGGGAGATTCAAAGGCTAGTCATATATTTCCATTGGGATGTTGATGTTAGAATTTTGGGTGGAATGAAATACTTTCTCTTGCTTGTCTGGGTTGATCTGTGTCTCAGTTGATTAGGCACTAGCCTTCTGTTTTCCTTCTGACCTAAAAGCATCGCCCACATGTCAGTAAATTTAATAGCATGTAAAAGAACTTCCGTGGGATCAGATTCCAACACACCAACAGCACTAATATGATCCTGGCAATTCATAGCACTGTTAATAAATAAAATATAGCCTCTCTTTTTTCTGTTACACAAGATAATTCTGAAATACAATTTCAATGGGTTAATGTCTATTGTAAGATATGTCAAAATTAACTACATGAATGCAAATAAACATGTTAAGGTACACTATCTTCATTTATTTTTTATGAATGTATGAAAGTCTTAAATCCCAAAACATATTTTTGGAAATATGTTCTGGCCAAAAGCCAAAGCTCTGCTAAACATGCACAGCTTTAAAGCCAACAGCGAGATTAAAATCGATTTGCCTCTAATTGTTAAATGTATTGCTAATGCTTGCTTAATTCAACTTTCATTTTACTTACATAAAAAATAGAAAAAGCCTGAGATACAGGCTTTTTGAAATTAATTTGAAATTAAAACATATTATATTCATAGGCTTACCTTTACTATTAAAATTACATTTTTAACTTTGACTTTCATTTTATTTGTTACGCTCCTTGTAATACAGTAAATATTACAATATCTGAACTTCGGTATCAAATATGTGAAGGATGGATCACCAGTTTATCATTTCTTATATAATTTTGCTGCATGCTAAAATTTAAGTTTCCCAAATTCTGTTCAGATTCTTAAAACAGTTTAAGTTATATGGAAGGAAATTGAACTTTTATTTCTTCAACTATTAAGGGTCATCATCGCATTCTACATTGCACATGAATGCTGCTGAATTTTGCTTAAAGGTGCTTTATTAGGCTAGCAATCCTTTCTAGCACTATAAATTTATGACAAGGGATTCATATGTAAGAGTTTAAAGTATGAAGGGTATGTATGAGTTTAAAGTATTAATGGTTTCCAAAGCCCTTGGTAATCTATAATTTTCAGCACATTTTATGGCATAAGCGGCAGATAAATAGCTGTATATTATGATTAGTTAATTTTGTGAAGTTGTATGGTAGTCTACAATTTTGCTAGATTATAAGGTGCAACTGCTCAGCAGCTTGTATGCTGATTCAATAATTTAGGTCTTAATGTAATGTGTTAAAATTAGTGATAAAGGGATTCTGAAATTATTCAACTATTATACTTGCTGTATTTACAAAGTACTTAGGATTTATATACATACCTGAGATCTCTATTGAATTCTTGTACAGGATTATAAAATACATTTTTTGTAGTCTCCAGAAAAATTGAGGCTTTGCCTTCTGTTAGTACTTGTGAAGGATCTAAGATAGTTTGTTGTTCTGTCGCATCTTTTTTTCCACTAATTACGCCATCAGTATCACTGCTGTTAAAATTATCATTTTCTTGGTCCATTTTCGCTGGCAATATATGGAGCAATTCTGAAATAGATAATTTTTAACCAGCAAGAAATGAAAACTATATAGTTGACAATTATTTAACTTGTTTATAGTTTTTCCTTTTGGTTTATTTAGGCTTTATATGCCAAAGGAAAAACGCAGAGTTAAGGCCACGAACAGCGCACAATTTTACGGACTCAATAGTTATAATTCCCTTATAAGCATATTACGCACTCATTATTTAACTTGTTTATAGTTTTTCCTTTTGGTTTATCTACGCTTTATAAGCCAAAGGAAAAACGCAGAGTTAAGGCCACGAACAGCGCACAATTTTACGGACTCGTTAGTTATAATTCCCTTATAAGCATATTAATGTTACTGCGGCTCAAAAGTAATATACTACAATAACCATATCAGTTGATAATTCTTCACTCTCCTACTAGAGACTAAAGACTCCCAAAATATAGCTTCAGTGTTTTTAGTTCTCTTGTGATACTCCACGTGTAAACAAACAACCAAGAAAACATTTTGTAAGACCTTTTATAAAATATCACATATAAACGCATAAGCAGCACTTAAATCTATGGCATTTATTTTTGCATTATAATTTTTCTTGCTTAAATGCAACATATGTGCATGTAAAGACGTAAATTTTAACCTCAAAATTTACTGACAGCGAGCATCATATTTAAGCTATTCCTGGAAAGTTTTATTATCAATTTGCCATTCGAAGAATATATAAGTTTTGAGTACCTTTTATTGTTTTCTCCCTAATTCTGTATTGTCAACATTTTATTTTATTTTTTTCCCCTTGCGTTATCCGCCACAGCGTTGTGATTGTAGTTTTCAATCCTGTGTTTCTATCACATGGCGAGCAACGCGTACAAAATTAAAATTTCCCTCTTTGCGCAGAAATATCCCGTAGAGAAAGCGAATTGGAGCAGCAGTTTAAATTCATAATAATGAATATATTGATATTAAGCATCAGAGTTTGCTATATGGTCATCTGAACAACTATCTCATATATTATGAACAGTAAAATATGTTTATATTTTTGGGTTCTTACTGTGTACATTAAAAGGAATCAACGTGGACTCAACCACAGGATTCAACTATGAATTAAATTTTAGTATAATAAATGTGGAAATAGAACATTTACATGGGTAATCAGGGAGGATTAAGCATCAAATTAATTTTGATCCCTGGACATAGCAATATCATGGAAATTATAAAGTGGATTGGCAAAGTAGGCAATAAATGAGCGTAAATTGTTGGATTTCAACTCACTTGTCAAGATATGCGTGTCAAATTAAGAGTAAGATAATGCATGAATAAACACCCTGAAGAATTTTGGAGAAATGAAATAAATACAGCACTGTGATTTAAAAGTATGTTTCTGCTAGGAAATATCCAATATAAATGTTACACTTTTTGCAGATGATACAAATATTTTTATCAAAGGGGTGAATAAGGAAGGGGCAGATGTACATATTGAAAATAATCTAAAATATATTAAAAAATGGTTTAGTGCCAATATGTTAATATTGAGTAAGGAGAAAACAGCAGCCCTAAGCTTCTATAATAAAATGAGTGGAAGTCAATTGTATCCAAAATTAATGCTGGGACAAGACCAAATACATTACGTACAAACTATCAAATTTCTGGGACTAATACTAGATGAAAATTTAAATTGGGAAACTCACATAGAGGCATTGACGAAAAAGCTTAGTAAAATGTGTTTCTTAATGAGGGCGATTACAGGCATGTCAAGCTTGAAAGTTCGGAGAATAGTGTACTTTTCATATATACACAGTTTGTTGGCATATGGTATAATTTTTTGGGGAAATTCTAAAGACAGTATAAAAGTATTCAGATACCAAAAGAAAATAATTAGAATCATAGCAGATGTCTCAAGCACAACTAGTTGTAAGCCATACTTCAGTAAATTAGGTATCTTACCACTGCCAAGTATATACATATATGAAACTCTTGTACATATGAGAGCAAGCCTAAGTTTATTCAAAACAAATTCCGAAATTCATATACACAACACTAGAACAAAGAATAATTTATTTGTGAAGTCACACAAAACAAAGATGTATGAAAATAGTTTCACATATGCTGGCTTACATCTTTACAATAAGCTACCTGAATCTATAAAAAAGATTGAATCACAACATCAATTTAAGAAATTGTTATTAAACTTCCTTAGAGCCAATAGCTTCTACAGCGTGGATGAATTTTTAAATTTGTAAATATTTAGTTAGCTACCTTAATTATAAATATTGTACTTAGTTTTTAATTTGACGTGTCCTATAACATGTACATGTTTTAATGGATGAATCAATAAATCAAATCAAATCAAGCCATTTTTAAGATTAGACTACAATCAGACCTCACATCCTTACCTACTACTGTACACAATGAAAAAGGGGATGATCCGTATTGTAGTGGTGGAAAGATACATAACATAGAGCATATGTTAACTGGTTGCAGTATTAATATGAAATAAAATGACAAGTTAGTACAATTATTGTATAAGAGGGCTTACATGGGCTATTAAAATTACTGATATTACAAATTACACTGCTTAACAAATTTTTTGAAAAATTATATAACATTATAAAATGGAAAATGCAAAATAACACAAAATAAAAAAACTCCAAAAAAAGGGTACTTACTTAATGAAAACTTAAGTTTTCATTTAAATAAAAATTTACAAACAGTAGACACTAAATGAATGTGGTTTGAAGTTTCAAGAGTGTCTATAAATAAAGAAGAAGGGGTGTTCTGTGTGAAAAAAGTGAATGTTTTTGCTATTTTTTTTATTCCATTTATACCCTGCCTTTAACTGCAATAATCATATTGCTAGTCATTTTCCTTTGGAACATATCACCTACTGGTGATGGTGTTGACTTGTATACGCTGGGTTGCTGATACTTTGGATTTTTATTCATTAGAACACACACACATTTGCACTCTCATTCATACTTCCAGACTCTGAGGAAGATGGGGAATCATCTTGGTTGGAGAAAAATCTCCACCCCCAGCTGGGAATCGAGCCCGGGACTCCACACAGCAGGCAGATGCTCTACCGCCTGAGTTATGTGGCCAGCCTATGCTAATGTATTTACTGAAGAATAAAATCACTCAACTTATTTTGAGAAATTGTGTGTTATCCTGCTTAATAATTTATACAACTTTAAAACTGAGCTGTGATATTAAAATTATGACTCCTTGCTATAAATTAAAACAAAAAAGATTCCTCCTAATAAATACATTCCTTCAAACTATCTGTGACTTGTTGAATTTTTTAATTAAATTATTTCAAAATGCATAGACTGATTTAGTTCAGATGGTAGCGGATGGTAGTAAGCATTATCCTGATAATGCTTCTGTAGCTCTATAAGTAGTATTTAACTATTCCAATGACAAATCATTATTTATAAATATTTGATGCAAGTTGAAAGTTTATTTTTAATGTATATGTATTTAATAAATAACAAGAATGGTATCCATTGCAAAAAGGTTGAGACGTACTGGCATAAGCCAAGTGAAAGCTGGTTTAAAAAGTGTTTCATTTTGTATCATATATAATTATCCCTGCTTTGTTTTCCATATTGTTGTTCATATTGTCTGTGTACTATGTATCTTATGTGAACTTTTGTACATATATATGCTATTAAACTTTATACCTCTGGACATGTTCAATGTTCACAGCCTTTTCTGGCTACAAGTGAACCTACTGAACGCAAATCAATCTAATCTAACTAACATCATGTATTCAGGGAGCTGTACATTCAAGTTCAAAGGACAAAGTTACATACCTCTTTTTGTGATACAGGAAGTCTGTGCAACACAAGCCATGTATTCTGCATCATATGTGCAGAATAAACTACAGTACAGCCATTTTACAATCACAGAAGTCCTCCTTCTGATTCAGTATAATAATTACCATAAGTATGCAGAATATTTGCCTCATATTTCAGAGGGCCTGACTCAAACTTTATTGGAACAAATTATCTGGGTTCCATAAACCAAGATGGCAATGTCTGTAATCTGTATGGACCAGCTCATTTGTGCATACACTAATTACTGTCCATCTAATATGACCTGCCTAATAAAGAACAACAAACAAGTAAATTAATAATTCAAAATAAAACCAATGGGAAAAGAGGACAACTATGCAATTAAGGTCTTCTGATGGAAACTCAAGTACATCAAATAAAGTTACAGAAAACTATGGATAGACAAGCATTTACCCGCAGTTAAAAGTTACATTAAATAAAAGAGGCAGGACTACCCATGTAAATTCTGAGCTCCCTTGCAACTCTCTATGATGAACCCTGTTTGTCATGAAGACTGAGATGTCCTGCTCCTTTTAATCGGAATTAGTGTTGCCAGTTTCTCACATTTAATATAAGTAACACACTTAACCCGTCTAATCTTGGACAATAAATTTGGCAATTAGAGTTAATGAAGTCCTACATGGGATTTATTTTACATGCTCTATATGTATAATAAGAAGGGGCTACTACTCTACTAAGAGGTTCGGCTGATAAGTCCTGGGGCTCACATAGAGATGGTGCCACTGGATCAGTTTGACAGATAGCATCATATAGTTTAACTCTAGATTAGCTTTATCCATAGTTACAGGTCAATAACTTGTTTAGTTTTTGAATGACAGCATTTTAAACAAGTGTAGAGGTTTCACGAAAATTGAGGATTTGGAAAAATGAGCAGTGATTAAATATTTCGATTTGAAAGGCTTAACATCTAAAGAAATCAAGGAGGATATGGGCAGTACATTGGAAGACTCTGCCCCTTCATGTACAATGATTAAACGGTTGGTTGCAAAGTTTAAAATGGGACGTATGAGCACTAGTGATGAGCTTTGCTCTGGACGCCCCTTAGGAAGTCACAACTCCAGAAATCATTGAAAAAATTTGTTGTTAAGTAGTAGAGGACTGCAGTTTAAAGTTGTTTGAGATAGCAGAGGTTGGAAGCATATCAAAAGAATGTGTAGGTAATATTTTAAGTAATGTTTTGGACTTTCACAAGGTCTGTGCAAGAAATCCATGTTAGCAGATTATTTCTGAGTTCCAGTATAGTAGTCAAGCTAAAAGGAGACATCTGTAATTCAGGTAAACCTAGCCAATAGTACCATGTTTAAGAAAGTACAATTTTTTTCTATTAATTTCTTTCTCAAATTATAGCTTTTCTAATTACAAGAAAACTAGACAGCATCTGACAATTTTATGGCCATATTCATATTCAGCATGCATGTTCGTTTCCATAACAGAAAAAAATGTTAAATTTTGTAGTCCAGTATTTAAAGCTCAAAGAATTTATGTTCTCAAACCACTCATTACTACTGGAGTTTTTTTTCTTCCTTCCTGTTAGGGTGTTCTTTTACGATATATATTTTGTTTAATCTTGTCTACATACTATGTCATACTCAGACATCATATTGGGTTCACTACCTCATAAATCTTGTTAATAAGCTCACAAAAAGTGATAACAGGACTTTTCATGTCTTTTATGTAGCTGTGCTTCAAATTATGACATAAAAGGCCATGAGTTATAGTTTCTGAAATTGTTTTTTCCAAGTTACACAATGGATAAAGGAAAAGTCCAAACACAGATCTGGTTACTATTTGAAAGAGTTTGTTGTGTCAATGCACCATTTGATACTTAAAATTATTGGTTAACACACGAGTAAATCAGGGTGACAATGCAAGAGAACAGCAACAAAAATAACACAAAATGGCAATATGGGAGTAATGAAACGATGCTTAATTGTTAATTTGGAAAAGCAGAATATTACTTGACTTGAACCATTCACGGCACTAGATACAAAAGCCTAGGATAAAGTATGGAAGTAATATATTTTAAAAATGTTTTTTCAGTTTTACTCAGTGTTCTTAAAAGCATGTGCTTCTATGTAGAATACAATACTTTTTCGCTAATAAGTATGTACTAAAGCAAAAATCTCCAAATTCTATATATAAATAAAAATCTGGTGTTACATTCACAACTTTTTACATACTACTCCTTATTTTTTATACAACTTCTACAAATAATCTTACAAAAGTTTCATAAATTATAATAATTAGTGACTAAATTTCACTTGTCTTTGATGTCTATATCACAACAGAACTAGTTTCGCAAATCCATTGTTTGCATTATGAACTAATTTGTTTGTTACTACTGTTATTGCTACTGCCACTACAAGATGGATTGTTTCTTGTTTTCTTGCCAATCATTGAAAGTAAAACAAATCTATTGATATAAACAAGAACTAATCGGTCACCTAGCAGCAGTAGCGATAACAATATAAACTAATGAGCTGATGATACAAGCGAGGAATTTGCAGAAGACAATAGATGATAGTCAGACCTTCGGGCTGAAAATGGAAGCACAAGCATCCAAAATTGGTCTCTCAAAATAATAAAGATTTAAGTGACGGAGTGTTAAAAACCTACTACAAATAGTTTTTTCAATTAATTTGGTGATTGTTACTAAATTCCTCCAATTAAGCATAATGGGAAATGAATTTATATTAAGCATTTATATTGCCAAAAACTCTAAAGTAAATGCTGCGACGCAATAGCCCATGCAGGGCCAAAGTTGATTCTGCCCTTCAAAATCTTCTAGCATAAGCGTTTTGAGTGTTACCATCATGTTAGGCTGGAAATTGAGGAGTATTTTTTCAAAACTTGACAGATGCAAAATTTTGCGAAATTGTGTTATACATATATAGTATCGGCATAATTTTCACCTTCTGCATCGTTCTGTGAAATCAGATTTTGCAAAATTCAATTCATGTCCTGTGTAGAAGATAGGGAATACCAGTAGCTTTTTCAAAACTCGATAGATGCACTTGGCTCAGTTAAAGCTAAAGTCGATAGATGCAATTTTATGATCCAGCATGTAGCAACCTCAATTCTATGAAACACATGTTGGCATTGACTGTCATCTCACTATTGCGATTCTTGGAATTCTCAATCATTTCTGCAAGCTTTGTACACTGCTGCAGCATTGGCAATAACTACAAACTCAAGTTGTGCGCTTGTATTTCACATTCATTTCTGAAAGCTTTGTTATACTTAAATGACATTTTTATTCTTAGTTGAGACACTGCACTGTACTATGCACAATGGACAGGAGCTCAGACTGTGAAGCTGTACGAGTCGTAGAATGCGCAGGAAGTAGAAATTGCAAAAACAAGGAAAGGAAATCAAAATGCAAATCAAGGAAACCTCATACTCCTGCAATTTCATGTTCACATGGTCTTGAGTGCACTCCACAAAATCCTAAAAGTAAAAGGCTTAAGCTCTGTGATGTAGCTGATTTGACTTCTTTACATGCTAAATAAAATAGATCAAGATAAATTACTTATGAAAAATATGCCCATTACATCTCCTAATCGCAGAGTGATGTAGAGAGAAGCTCCAAATACGAAGCACACTGTTAGCATTAAATACAGCGTGAGAACTAATGTCGGCCGAGTATTGTCAGTATGTACTGCAAGCTTCCAAGGAATCACAGGGGTGTCAAAAGATAGATTCTCTCCTGGCTAGAAAGTTTCACTTATCTGGGAATGCACCAAAGGAAACCAGAGGAAGTGACAGAACAGGAAAATTACAGAAGGGCATTTCTGCTTTTTTTTTTTTTTTTTTTTTTAATAACAACAAAGAGAAAGAGGACAGGAGGAGAGAAAGAAAAAGTCAACAAGAGAAGTTCAGAATAATAAAGGGGAGAAGGTCAGGTAGGTAACGGAGTTCCGCGAAAGCACCTCCGTTAATCACGGTTGCTGCTAAAAACTGTGCAGGAAAGATTGCACAGATCAGGTTGGCTTGCCTGGTATATGGCCATGACACAAGGCTCTAAGCATAGCCAGTGTAGTAGGGTGGGAATTAGAAGGTTGAAAGAGAAAGAAGGGATAAAGAGAGGAAGTTTGCATTTATTTTATGAGAGTATATCTAACTGTGCACCAGTGGTGCTTGGGAGGGTTTTGTGTGGTATTTGGGCCTATCGGCGTTTTGATCGCTGTTGAGTTGGAGGGTTGAAGTTCTGCTGGTCTGGAAGTGTCGAGACATTTCGAGGTGAGTGAAGTAAGCTGTCTTGGAGCAGATCGATGCGGCAGGCAATCTGCGTGAAGTATTCCTTAAGTGTGTCCGGGTCGCAACTGTGAGCTACGTTGGCTATTGCAATCATGAGATCAATGTTCTTCTGGTTGAGTGCGTGCAGTGCATTGGCTGTGTCCTTCCGGTCGGCGTATGTCGTTGCTGCAGTTTCGATACATTGAAGCATTGTCTGATGGGATGACGCTGTTGAGGCTAGCTGGTTGCTGAGTTCCTGCAGTTTTGCAAGTTGCTCCGTGATGGTTTGAACGGTGTCCAGTGTTGAAAGTGCGGAGTTGGCTATCTTCTCAGAAGTGTTGTTGTGTAGCGTTTCCTGGATGGTGTGAACCTCGGCTTGGAGTGCGTGGAGGGCTTCCAGCACTGAAGTGTCGGAGGCTGCGGTGGTGACTGGTGTTTGCGCTGCCGAGGCTGTACGTTGCTGCGCTTAGTCCCGGGCAGTACTGGCGAAAGTCCGGGGTACTTTGGGCACTGCGCTTGTCCATTGAAATGGCCAGAGCCATTGCACGTAGCGCAGTACCGGCGGCGGCGTCGGAGATTGTGGTAGATGCATTCGACAGTGAGGGCACGAGCACCACAATAATGGCACCGTGGTGGAGCCTAGCAGGGCGAATCCTGATGCCCATAGTTGCAGCACCGCCTGCAAGGTGTATGCTTTTCCAGCCGGCTAGCCTCGATGCGTAGGTTCAATCCTAACAAGGGCAATCTCATATGCAAGGCGGCGTCAAAGTCGGCATGGTCGGCGAGCTGAAGTCGGACTAGAGGTGTGGTCCATCCCCATGATATAATCCTAGTGGCCCTATGAGCTGAGGGCCACCTTTGTTGTGCTGCGGCGAGAATAAATCTGCAGTGTAGGTCACATGGAATGCCACAGATGACAATGCTGTAAGTGGTGCTTCGAGTATTCCTTTGGAGAGACGGCGATGCTGGTCGAGATGACTGTGGAGATCTGTTATTGCTTACTGCAACGTCTGGGTTATCTCCTGGCG
The DNA here is from genome assembly GCA_030765055.1 of Mantis religiosa. NCBI lineage: Eukaryota > Metazoa > Arthropoda > Insecta > Mantodea > Mantidae > Mantis > Mantis religiosa. Next base: position 40,307,930 of record CM060956.1, on the reverse strand, counting down.
GAGGTGGCGGCTGTGTCTGTTCTGCTACTCTGTTGGTCAGAAGTCTCCCAGTCTCTGAAGAGGAGTCCCGGTTAGGGGAAATCCAGAATTTGCCCGTGACTGGTGTAAGAGGCTCCACGCCAGCTGTAGAAAGTACCGGCGATGAAGGAGTTGCTGGCTGCGAGTTCTCTGGTGTGTGCTGCGGCGATTGCGGCTCTGAGGCCAGGATCGCTGGCGGTTTACCTGCGGTGGTTGCTCTCTTCTTCTTTCCCATGGTGCCTTGCTGCGGAGCTGCTTACTGAGTCGAGTCGAATCGTCGAACCCGAGATGCATTTCTGCTGCTATAAAGCAAGACGTTAAGAAGTACAGATGCAGAGAATGCCATTATGGAAGAGCAAAATCAAGGAGAGGATATTTACCTCCATAACTTAATATCTGAAAAATGTGGAACAACTTTTGCAAAGAAAGAAGATTAAGAAATCTACCAGTCTGCTTATTGTCAAAATATAAATACATATTTTACAACTTCTTCAATTTTTCATTCCGTACACAACACACTGACACATGCTCCAAATGCAAAATGGGACTGATGAAGATTAAGACAGAGGCAGACTGGAAAAAAAAAAAAAAAAAAAAAAAAAAAGAACTAAGAACCGTGTACAGAGTGCCCAAGTTGCGTTCAAAAAGGTTTTATCAGATATTGAAATAAGAAAACACCGAGGCAATCACTATTTGCTTTGATATGCAGCAGAAGCAGCCACTGCCTAAACTTTCTGTTAGCGATTCTATGCAAGGCAGGTATGACTGTATAATCTATGCATAATGATTCCATCTATAATCCAGAACAAAGACATTTCCTTATAGACATGATTGGAAACTGAAACTGCTAAAGGCTGCAACCAGGTTGCCTCAGCTTTGCACCACTTCTTGTTGAAACTGGAAGAAAGGATGTCCAGCAACACTCTTTCTACCACTCGTTTATTTTCAGACACTTGTTCTAGTCAGAACAAGAATAGTATGTTCATGCTTATTGCTTTCTTGGAGAAGAGTAAAAAAATCTTCCTGCATTTCACATATCTACCCAATATGTGGGCACAGTTTTATGTCTCCTGATAGAGTGAGCAAAGAAAAGAAAAAGGATGTTCAAAATATAGCTAATTCTTTTGAAATTCCAGAAACTGCACAAGAATTTTATGAAGATAAGACCAGAAGCTTTCCTGGCGATGAATATGCTCAATTTCTTCTCAGGCAGCAAGCCAGGTGAACAGACGATTAGAAATCGACATTTTGGGAGTGTGCATCTCTCCCACCATCAGGATATTTATTAAATATTTGAGTTTGATTTATGAGTCACTATGTTTACACTCAAACTTCACTTACTTCCCGGCATTAAATGAAGTATTAAAACTTAGTGCCCCTAACACCAGATGGCAGAGTGATCGGAGCTCTGTAGTAGTGGAAGAAGAGGAAGGTTCATTTAGTCACCAAACAGCTGAGGATGAGATCGAATAATCTTGAAAACGTTTCAATTATACAACAAATAAGTGAAGTTTGAGTGTAAACAGAGTGACTCATAAATCAAACTCAAATATGAAGAATACTTCACTGTTAATAATGCTTCTGCTTTTAATATTTATAATATTTATTAAATGTTATAACCACAAATGAAACACTGGATGTAATACAAATATAAACAAGGACAAAACACTAGCAAAATTAGCATTACTGAACAAAAGACTGTTTTCAGTAAATTAAATGCCAGGTCAGGAGATGGCATGAGTATAGAAAATTAATTGGGTCAAAGAAACGTAACTACTTAGCTTGATTATCCATCTGTATTGATCTGCTTCTTAAATCAACGGATTTCCATTTTTAAGGCCGGTTTCCAAAAGGAGCTGAACTGAAATCCAGCATCACGATTAAGCGAGCTCCTTTCAGAGGAAATGGCCAAAGCCTCCTTAATTCTCCGCTCACAGTAACTGTTGCATATTGCCAAGATGGTCGTCTCCCGAAAATTGGCTCTATGGTCGTTATCAAAACAATGCTCTGCCAGCCAAGACTTCTCAGGAAGGACCATCGCTACCAGAACATGAACGGAGCATTTGTTTAATGCAACCTGAGAAGTCTGGGCTCTTGGGGATAGTTACAGATGCAGCAGCACACATGCTTACGGCTCATAAAACTTTGCAGATATTTTATTCTAAGGCAGTTTATAGCAATTACTGTCACACATAATACGGACACATGATCACCATAGTGCAGCTGGTTATAAGAAATGCTGCAAGAGCGGTAATAGGATATCAATGTAGAAGTAGTTGTAAAGTACCACAGCAGCGCTGAGGTGAAGTAAAGAAATAAACGACAAATAGCGCCACGAGTATTAGAGAGACAAAGCCAGCACACAAGCCTGCTGACCGAGGTATAACCAAGACCCGAGGAAACAAGTAGTTTCTTAACAGCAGCTAAAGCTGAGCACCATTAATCCCCAATCAGAGAGTGTTGGCCTTAAAATCATCCCATCAGAACACAAAAAAATTTACACCAAGGTGTAACAGGTATTGCATTCTACAAAATAAGCTTAAAGGGACAAAACTGCACCCTTTTTCTCAATTCCCATCTAAACCAAAGAAAGTCACCCTACAGTTCCTGGAAAACAAAAAATCCTACCTGCAGTTGAACCCTTTTAGAGGTGGGCATGCAGAAAAAAAAAAAATTATTCAGGCTTGCCAGCAGTGACAGACGGAGGGACAGAGCAGACAGTTCAGTGTGGAGAGTCTATCCATGGCTCTACTTCCCTTTGTTCTCTATTGACGCCTCAACTTCACTCCCTTCTTCTACATCAAGAAGAAGTGATGAGTGTCGATGCTGTTGTACGTTCAGAGCTCGGTAGGCCTGGCTATTAGCGCGTCTCACGTACATCAGTGGAGCCTCTCATCACTGCTCCTTCTTCGAGTGCCACTGCTTACTCTGGTGACCAACCCGGTCTGTACCTCGAGCCACCTCACAGAGGAAGAGCTCAGTGCACAAAAAGAGATGCCTTCGTGCAAGAAGCGGCTATCCTACCTCTCCTACAAAGCCTCAGAAGATGGAACATATGCAACCTGCTACACAATTCATATGACTTGTTTAGCACCTGCCCTCCACTGGTTCGTAGAGGAAATACAAACGTATTCTCCAGAAGCAAATGCCTTATTTTCCTCTGTGAAAAAAAATTTAAGGCACCATCAAGAATGAAATTATTACTGATAAAATGCAAGATACTCATTTACCTCCAAAGCCAATCCTTATGAGATGGAGAATATGCACTGAAGCAGCTCTTTATTAGTTATCATTTGGAAGATTGAAAATGGGGTTTGACATGATGGACAAAAATGAAGCAGTAAGTAAGTATCCCTGCTGCAGCAAGTACTTGAAATGAAAAGAGTCTGCATCGTAAATTAGTGTTAAGACCTACTTTAGTAAAATCTCAGCTGCAATCACATGTTTGGAAGAAAAAGGGATGCCTTCAACTTCTGTTCTGCAGGTATATGAAACACCTATTATAGGAGCCATAACAGGAGAAATAGGAAAATGTCTATGTAACATATTGAGAAAATTGAAGCAAAAAATCCAGTATAGAATAAAAAGAAGTATTTCAGAATTGTATGAAATAGAGATACCTTCCTCTTCAAATAAAAACATTTTAAGCAACAGAAGGAAATCGTTTCTTCCAGGAAAATGTAAAAAGTATTTAACTGTTAATTGCAATAAACATTACTAATGCTAAAATAAGACAGGAATTAATAAATTTTAATTTTGCTATTGCCTATGTGTAAAAATAAATTTACGATTTGATTGCTTCAAGATTAATAAATCTGAGAAAGTTTTCATAATGCACTTTATTTTAAATGTATACCTGTGTGTAAGGCTGTTTATTATCGCATGCTTATGTATAATTTGGTTGTAGCTATTATTTTTTTATGTAATTTTCTGAATGTGTTGGTTTCCTGTAAATTCCAAAATTTGTTCCTGATGATATTTAGATCCAAGAGAGTTGTCCTTTGATTTCCTTTTCTATTGTGAATTTGATAGTCCTTTCTTGCAGATTGAGTAATTTTAATGCATCATCTAAATGTTTATTCAGCACTATTGGAAAGATGTCATCAAGATATATATACCAAACTTTGAAGATCCATGGGAAGGCCTTTTTAATTTGGGTTTCAAATGCACTCATAAATAATCCACTTTGTTGATTTTTGCCACTGCAATAACACGAGTAGGAAGTGAAGGCAAGCAATATCTTTAATGAACCCAGCCTTTTCTAGCATATTTTGGCCTATATGGCCTATAATTGGTCCAGAAGGTTAGCATAATACTCTCTCTTTGGTGATAGCTTTTCCAGTGGGAAAAAATGAAACAGCACAAACACCAATGGCATCAGTTTCCTGGCTGATTTCACACACTTTGCATTCTTTGGTGGTGAACAATATTGATACTTTCATTACTTAGATTGCAGTTTTGTTTCAGTTGTATGCTAGTGCACATATTTATTTTTTATAAATTGATGCAGTAAGTCAGTGAAATCTCTCTGAAAATGAATGATCCTTTACTACGAGAGTTGAACTCTAACTTTTGATCCTGAGTTAGCAGTTCGCAACCTATTTTGCATGTGGTTTGTTCCTTGACTGTCAAGGGGTAGTGAAGTGTAACATGCAACCTCTCCTACTCAAGCTCCCTTCCTCTCACCAGCTCATAGCACAAACTGCTTTTACAAAAGAGGCTCCATGGACTGAGTTACAGCAGTGTAACTGGCACATTATATTGGAGGAAATTCCAATTCAAACACTATCTTGAAGTATACAAAAATAATCCCCATACATTAGAAAAATTAAAACAAAATATCAGTTCCTTTCTTGGAAGTGTTGAAAACAGTGTTGTTATGATAAATTAACTTTAAAGAGAGTCGATTAAAGACACTAAACAACACTTACTTTTAAATTTTTCCGGAACCTGTTTCTGAGGCTTTGCCTCTATCATCAGCCGGCTCTCGACTGGTTCTCGTTGGTGTAGCTGACGATATTTTGTCACAGGTTTCCTCTGGTGGCGGTTCAAGGAACTTGCTGAACAAATCTTTCTGGGGGATGTCGAAATTGAATACTTTGTTCCTATTTTTTGAAATGAAGATTTGTTCCCATGTGGATAGTTCTTGTTTTCCTGATGTATGTTTTAGTAGTTTTGGTTCTGGATTTATGTTGTGGTTTTTTTCCCAAAAATGTGTGGCAACTGCTGATTTTTTTAATTGTTTATATTTTATGTTTCTAAAGTGTTCCTTTGCTCTTGTTTCTAAATTTCTTTTTGTTTTTCCAATATAAATTTGACTGCAGTCATTGCATTCAATTTGATATATACCAGATTTTTTGTTAGATGGAATGGCATCTTTGATGTTTGAGCAAATTAGGTTTTTTAAGGAGAAATGGTTGACTGGTGCTAGTTGAATGTTTTTTTTTTTTTTGAAGACTTTTTTGAATTTATCATAGGCCCATGGATGGTAAGTGAATTTTTTGAAAATCATATTAGTTTCTGAAGCTGAGAGGGTTGTGGTTTCCTTTAGTAGCTTCTTCTTTTTTGCTAAGTTCACTTTTTTGTCCACTAATGATTTGGGAAAGTTATTTTTTTGTGCTATTTCAATTATTTTGTTGTATTCTGTTTTGTATTCTTCTGCTGTGAGAGGGATGTTTACCAGTCTGTGTGCTAAACTATTGAAGATTGCCTGTTTGTGGGATCTTGGGTTGTAGCCATTAGCTTTTATGTAGTTGTCTGTCTGTGTTGGTTTTCTGTAAATGCCAAAGTTTAGTCTGTTTTTATTCCTCATTATTTTTAGATCAAAAAATGGTAAATGCTCATCTTTTTCTATTTCTACAATGAATTTGATGCTTTTTTCTTGAATATTTAAAAGTTTTAGTGCATCACTGATGTGTGTTTTTGGTACTATTGCAAAGATGTCATCTACATATCGTTGCCAGAGTTTGAACATCCAAGGGAAACCTTTGTTGATCCTTATTTCTAATGCACTCATGTACAGATCGGCCAGGAAGGGCGATAGGGGGTTGCCCATTGCTAACCCTGAAGTTTGGTGAAAATATTTTGTTTGAAACTGGAAGAATTTTTTTTTTTGAAACTGGAAGAATTTTTTTTTTTATAAAGATTTTTTTTTTTTTTTTTTTTTTTTTTTTTGATGATAGAGGCAAAGCTTCAGAAACATGTTCCGGAAAAATTTAAAAGTAAGTGTTGTTTAGTGTCTTTAATCGACTCTCTCTAAAGTTAATTTAACAAAATATCAGGTTAACAATTAATGCTATTTTGGAAGCTGAACTAATGGCTGGAAACGGACATTTCCTCAGAAGATGCCATAGTTGTAATCCTACAAATGGACAGCATTTCCACGATAAGGCTTGTTTTAAATTTATTCTGATAACTGTTACTGGATTTGAGATTTGATTTGACGTTCATGGATGTGTGACTAGGAGACAGGCTGTGTACTTGCTGTCCAAATGTTGTAGCATACATACTGTTTAATTGAAACACACTAGCTATAAAGTACATTTTTCTACCAGATAAGACTTTAACATCACTTCTTACAAAGGCTGATGGGTCATATTTTCTTATGTTACAGACTTTCACTGTTACTTGAATAACAAGCATAACTATATCTTATTGATTCTTCATTATGCACACAACCTTCAAATTAGAAATTAATTTGTTTTGCTTTAAATCTGCTTTACCAGTGTCATAATTTGAAATGAAACTTCCACAACTTGAGTAACAAATTCTATAAAATCACCTCAATTTTTGAGAAAATGATGATTGGATATCTGGGAATACAAATGTAAAAGAAATTGCTGTAAATACCATGTCTTCAGATTTATTTTATAACAACTTCATTATATTTACATGGCAGAACGTAGTTTTAAAAAAATTCTGGAAGCATTGCTCAATAACACATGCCATCAGTGAACAAAGTTTAAGACAACTGACAACAACAACCACATTAATTCTTGTACAGTACCAGTAAATAAAATTTAATGTTAAACAGGACTGTTCTATTTCAAAACAAACTGAATGCGATAAAAACATTTAAAAATTAAGAGTATACAGAAAAACACACCCAAAATGTGTTGTCACGCTTGAAGTTTTGAGATAAGTTTAATTGCAATGCCTTGATCAAGTTGTTTTTTTCCCTAGTGCCTTCTGGACCTGTGCAGTCTTTGACTGCTTAGCTGCTTCTTTCTCTGAAAACAAAAATATATGGAATATTATTTTAATTATGTAAATGAGAGGCCTGGCTGTAAAACCCGTTAAGTAACAAAACTAGAAATCATAGAAATTAGTAATTCATAGTTTACAAAAATATATTATAAATTCAAATAATTACAGAGTAAAAGGAATTTAATACCACTCTAAACATGAACAGATACAATCTCTGAGATATTAACATTGTGTTAACATGTATATGCATGTATATACAATGATTCCCAGGCATTGTCAATGCTTTTGGAGATAAATACACTACATATTCACTTGTTACCAAAATAAGGAACAATATTATAACGAATACCAATCACGTGTGTACCACATGGTTTAGAGGCCATATGGGTATACATGGCAATGAGAGGGCAGATGAAATTGCTAAACATTACGCATTATCCCAAAAGGAATTCAATTTTAAAGAGTCTACAATCACATTTGTTAAAAAAACACTGAAAAAAGAAATTTTTGAAATGTAGAACAGCACTTGGATAAACAGTGATAAAGGACAAATCACTTGAAATTTCTTTTTTCCTACTGTTAATGATCGTGTAAACTGCAAGTACTTTTCACCTAATTTTATTTTGACCCAGTTTGCTACTGGACATGGGAAATTTAAAACTTACTTTCAAAGATTCCATATAGACTCTCCTGATGGATACCTATGTACATGTGAAAGTGTTGAACACTTAATATTTATGGAAATCATTTATCAAATAATCATTTCTTCCACACTAGCCGCGTGTAGGCTAAGGTTTGAATGAGTACAGCCAGACTGAAAAATTCAATGCCATAGCCGGGATTTGAACTACTTAATATTTAGATGTAATATTAAGATGTAATCTTCATTCCAAAAAGATATATAATCTTATTCTACATCTTTCATATTGTAATACAGATCTTCAAAAACTGTTGTTTAATGTAGTCCTTAATGGCCAAATTTTTAAAACGTTATAATTATCATGTTCTGTTATTTTGATCTTTGTATTTATGTGTTTTTGTAACCAGATACCTAAACATACCTCACTGGTAAAATAGGGTTACTTATTTTGGAGAATAAATAAATAATAATAACAACAGTGTGTTAAGTATTTCTTTAAGAGGCAGTAAAACAACTTTATCATTGTAGGGCATAGTGAATTTGTTACTTAACTTTTACTTAAATGCAATATTTTCTTTTTCTCACATATAATATTATGACATTAACAAAAAATGCAGTGGAATAGAAAAAGAATCAGACTTCATCGCTGAGGTAGATAGTTTAGTATCGTTGGTGCTTGTAATTTTATTCACTATCACTTGAGTTTTCATTGTCTATACTGCTGGAAGACTTCAGTTTGTAATAAAATGTATGATGAACAGGTGGAATCCATTGAAGGCATGACAACATCTTTAAGCTACATGGCATCAATAGGAATAGGATGTGGAAATTTGACATAAGTCATTTGTAGGAAATGTTTTACTGAAAGGATGATCTCTCTCTTTAGAGATAGCCTTGATGGTTCACCAAAATATGAAGGATATGCAGATAAGTTCATTAAGGTAGCTACAAAATGGAAATGAACATAAGGTGGAGCTAGGCGTGGCTGGTGTATCGCTAATAGCCAGTGAGGTGCCTGCAACGTTGTATAGTTCAACACTTGGACGGGTTCACTTTGCTAAACTCTACTGTTAATTTCTTTGCATGCTCAAAACATCCTAATTACTGAATTATGAGAAACTTTCTTTTGTGCGACACGAGAATATTTTCCAAGTCTAAAGATGCACGTATACGCATGCGCAAGCAGACGAGCAGCCGCTTGTCGCATTGCAGCCAACATAAGAAAGATATGTAACACTTGTGGCCAACCTCTGCAAAAATGCCCCAGACATAGGTGACGCAGTCCGTGTGCAAAGGAACATGGTTTCAGCAGGCGAAGTTATCACCCGGTCAAATTTTGTTACTCATGCAATGCTTTGCACATAAACAATCCTATGACATGACAATAATGGAGTGCCCCGTAGGAAATACATGGATGAGTTTGCGAACTGTATCGGACTGGTTCGGCTACAGCCACGAAGTGTGCATAATGTCAAATGACATTATGGTTGTATCTTGCTCTTGTATTCTACCTTCTGCACCTTTCCGTTTACAGTAAGAACTTTCCCCATAATTTCCTCTAACTGTATACTATGGTAAGTTAATCGATGGGAATTAATTATTTCTTCATACTAGCTGTGTATAGGCTAAGATTTTAGATAGATTGGAGTCAAATTGAAAAATTCAATGCCATGGCCGGGATTTGAACCACGGATCTCCTGGTTTCTGCCCAGTCACTCTTACCCATTGAGCTAACGTGGCCAGCATGTCGCCCTGAGTTAACCGGAGAATTTAATGTCAGAATGGCATGTTGGCCATGGTAGCTAAATGGGTAAGAGCAACTGGGCGGAAACCAGATCTGTGGTTCAAATCTCAGCCATGGCATTGAATTTTTCAGTTTGACTCTATCTATGTATATTATGGTACTCATTTAAAAAATGATTCTTCTATGCACAATGTATTTTTATCTACAGAAGATTTTATACAGAGAGGGAAGCGCAGGTGTTAATTCAACTATGGGTCCAAATGTGAAAAGCTATTAAAATTCATGATAAATATCACAAAATACAGGTCCAGAATTTATATAAAGAAACACTAAATGCAAAAAAGCTACAATAAGAAACAAATAGTTACAATCCAGTTAAGTTTAAAATGGACTCTGCTAATGATACAAAATCAGCAGTGCTATGACATGCCACATAAAATTGATGCATTATTGCACAAAACAGTGCAACAAAAAGTTAAAAGATCCTAATTATAATTTTTATCGGAAGAGGGAAAAAAGGTAGCTGTAGAATTATTGATAGTACTAATTTTAGGATCTTAAACATCTTACGTTTCTTTTCCTCTTCTCTGCGCTTTGCTGCCTCAGCTCGTTGCTGCTTAATGATTGCTAATCGAGCCAAGTCAGCACGGGCTTCTTCTGTCTTGCCTTCAGCATGGAGACGTTGATAATTAGCTTGAGCCCTTTGACGTTCCAGTTCTTCTCTGTAAAAATATTTAATAACTGCATCTTAGCTAAGGGATAATTCTTTAGCACTTAATTTACTTAAAACCCACATTTAAGTGAAACATCTCTCTGTCTCTCTCAATTTATCTCTCCTTAATTTTGGTACAAACACTTGGTAATGAAGCTACAACAGAATCCTGTTTTAACAGATCTCAGGAGGCATTAAAATTCTTTCCTTAACCAGGGATTTTTCATAAAAGAGGTTAGCATAGAGTCAGGCTTTTCAGTTGCCAAAATTATATCAATCTTGTTTTTAAGTATTTTAATACCAAATCTTATTTTGAGAAATTTTAAATCATTATGTACATGTAATACTAAGAAAGGGATTTAAAGATCAATGAATAAAATGCAGTAAATTAAAGTGCTAAAAAGCTTTCAATTTATACCAGTATATTTATCATCAGATATGAATACAGGCTGATTGTTTAGTGTTAAAATAGTTATTCACTCACGTCAACTACAACTATTCATAACAGTAACATTTTTGTTAACGTCCCAGTCCCATACTCAGTTGATTGGCAACTGACCACTATCCTTACAATAGGGTGTCATGTGGACCTTTTGTAATTGGCTCCCTTTCTTGGAATATTTCCTACATAAGAGAATTAGACCACACACTGATGGCACATCAAGATTTAAAATATGTGGAATGTTCTTTATATTAAAAATCTTCTCCCATGTTGAATGTTCAAGTTTCATTGTTAATGGTTTCAGTAATTTAATCTCCTCTCCAATGTGGTAGTACTCGTCCCAGAAATGAAAAGCAACTCTGATTTTTCTATTCGTTTATATTTCATGTTCAGTCGGTGTTCCGTTAATCTAGTTTTTAAATTTCTTTTTGTCAATCCAATAAAGAATTTGTAACAACCCTCACAATCTATACTACATAAGATAGACTTTTGTTCTGGTGCTATTATATTTTTTAAAGGAGTATTTAACAGCTTCTTGAGTGAAAATCTCTCTTGAAGTGCTAGTTTGATGTGAAACATTAAATATTTATTCAAACTTAGGAAATTTCCATGAAAGGAATATAAATTTTTTGTATTTAGTTTTTATCTATTTTAATTTCTTCTGTCTATAGTCCCAACTATAGTCTATAGTCAACTTTTCTGGTTGAATTTGGATTAAAACCATTTTTCTGTGCTGTATTTAATATATATTTAAATTCATTATATTGTTTTGGATCTAGAGGTATGTTGTTAAGTCTATGAATCAAGCTTCTAAGAGCTGCAAATTTATGTGAAAGAGGATTGAAACTATATTTGTTTGGAGGAATTTAGTAACAGTGACGTCAAAATTAATCTCAGAAACTATTGAGTTTTATGAAATTATTCATGTGAGTAGGTTTTCTGTAGATTCTAAAGTTTAAATTTTCATTTTGTTGTATAATCATTAAATCAGAGAAAGGATTGTCTTCAATTTCCACTGAACTTGATTGTGAACTTAATATGGTCTTGTATATTCAGCAGTTTTAAAGAATCCATTAAAAACTTTTCAGGTACTACAGCAAAAATATCATCAACATATCTGGCCCAGAATTTAAACATATATGAAAAGGCTTTTGTGATATGTGTCGCTAAATTGCTCATATACAGATCTGCTAAGCAAGGTGAAAGTGGGTTACCCATGGCTTTATATTTGTTATTGAAAGTGAAGTAATTATGTTCAATACAAAGCATCGTTAAATGCATAATTTGATCTATAACCATATTGTTGATCTACGAGGGTGGTATGAAAAGTTTCCGACCTAATAAAGACGCAATACATTTTTTCAGAAATTTTTCTTTATTTTTCAACATAGTGTACTGGTAACTCTACACACTTCTCCCAACGATGCTCCCGTCTCTGTAACCTGTCCAAGTAGTACTCGGCGTTTTTCTCTGCAAAATAATTGTTCACGAAGGTGATTGCCCCTTCATTTGATAAAAATCTCCGTCCTCCAAGTGCAATTTTCAGATGAGGGAACAAAAAGATGTCGCTTGGGGGCTAGATCTGGTGAGTAAGGCAGATGGTCAAGCAGTTCAAACCATAATTTGTGGATTTTCGCCATTGTAACCACTGAGCTGTGAGACGGTGCATTGTCTTGGTGAAACAGGATTTTCTTTTTCTGCAAATTTGGCCGTTTTTCTGCAAGTTCTGCCTTCAGCTTGTCAAGTAATAATGCATAGTATGCTCCCCTAATGGTTTTTCCTTTTTGAAGATAATCAATTAAAATAACTCCATGACTATCCCAAAAAACAGTTGCCATTACTTTCCCAGCTGGAAAAAAAAAGTTTTTGCTTTTTTTTGGAGCCAGTTCCCCCTTTGCAGTCCACTGTTTGGACTTTATTTTTGTTTCGGGTATATAATGTTGTATCCAAGTCTCATCTACAGTAATTAATCGGCACCAAAATTTGGATTTATTGTGCCTAAACTGTGCCAACAGAGCATTGGAAATATTCAATGGAACACGTTTTTGGTCTGACGTGAACAAACGTGGTACCCATTGTGCAGACAGCTTTCTCATGTTTAAATGTTGATTTAATATGTGACAAACACATTCTTTTGACATGTTCATAGCCTCTGCTGTCTCTCTCACTTTAATTTGGTGGTCATCTAGCACCATTTGGTGAACTTTGATGATGTTTTCGTCAGTAGTTGCAGTTTTTGGATGTCCAGAATGTTCGTCTTCCTAACTCTTATGGCTACGTTTAAATTCACCTGCCCAAAATTTCACTGTGGTAAATGATGGTGCAGAGTCCCCATACACAGAATCCAACTATCTTTATTTGTGTAGGCGTATTGCCTTTCAAAAACAAATACAGCTCGATTCTCAATTTTGTCCATTTTCATAAAAACATTCGCATCAACTCAAACGACTCTTACATAACAACTGAGCATCCATAATGGCTGAAACTTTGGTGAGTAACTGTCAACAGATGAACAATGAAATTCACTAGCTCTTATTTATGAGTTCTGCCACCTTCATGTTGAAGTCGGAAACTTTTCAGACCTCCCTCGTAGATTGACTGTGGCCACTTTTGCAATTAACTTGGAATTTTATCTTTCGGAATACTTGCAAATAATGAGTTAACTCAAATGACACCATAATATCCTGCTTTTTTGTTGTACACGTTTAATTTCATCTATTAAATTTTAGAGTTAAATACCGATAAGCTGTCAAATTTTGTAAAGAAATTTAATATTTTTACAATCCATTTAGCTAAACGGTAAGTTAGAGCATTGATCTGATTAATTGGTCTCATATTATCACTTTTATATATCTTTGGAAGGCCATACAATCTTAGTAAAATTTGATTATGTGTTTTTCTTGCATTTAAATCAGTTTGAAATACTGTGTGGCAGTTTTAGTATACAGTTGTTTTAGTATTATCTAGTATCGGCACCATCTCTCACGACATCCAATTCTTCCACTACTGCCACAAATGTTGGTGATGTGGATTCTTGGTCATCCTTTTCTTCTGGATGCTTTATTGCCTCATTGCATAGCTCAACAATGTTCACAAATGCTCTTGAGGTTAAGATTTAATACAGATTTAATTAAAACAGAATTCCCATGCGTTTCCTATGTGTTTCTATTTTCAATTTGAAAACCTGGGAATCCTATACCTGATCAGAGTTCATATAATTTATTGCTTTTTTACCTTCCTGGTTAATTTTAAGTGGTTAATCATTTTCGCACTCTGCTGTAAGTTTTTCAAAGAACTACAATTGTGCTTTCTAATTTACATTTATTGCCATGAATTAAGAATGTGCTATAGTAAGTTGGCAATAAGTTTATCAAACACAATATTAAAATTCCTACCTATAATAAACACTTAAGAGTCTTAAATTTAAAGGGAGTCGATTAATGATACTAAACAACACTTACTTAGAGTCTGTTTGGGTTAAAGGTCAGAAAGAGAAGGCTGCATGCGAACAAGAGGGTGAGTACTGCTTTCACTTTCTAGAAATTCGTGACTTCTTATCCCACACAGACTCTAGAAACAATATTTCACTCTGTTTATGCAGGTCAAATTTTCGATGTATGTAATAAACCAGGCTCCAATTTGGTGTATTTTCCTAATTTCAACCTGTGCTGAGGACATACAACAGAATATTGTACATTGTATGGAATCTAGAAATAATTATATGCTTACTTCCACAGCACTGGATACTGAAACAGCTCTATTACTAATATTTCATTCATTATAGTTTTGGGATATTTACTCCTATGTCCAACACCAGCACAATCAAGTTAGTAACACATAAATGAATCTAGTGAAACTGTTTATCAATTCAAAGTATAAACTTGATAGAACCGTAGGGACAGTGAAGCACAAATTAATACAAAATTGAATCGAGAATATATTGACACATTGCTTCACTCACACTGTTTATTCACAGGACATGTTTCAAGAGCTCTTGCTCCTATCCTCAGCTGATACTCGACTAGTGCAAGTTGTAGTGGTTTCTTCTTTCTCCGTATTGTCAATAGATGGCGTGATGTACTTGTCAAAGATGTCCGGTGGTGGAGTTTCAAAATTCATGACTCTATGACGATTTTTGTTAATGAAGATTTTTTCCCATACGGAAAGGTCTATGGGGTGATTAACGTATTTTATTAGAGATGTTTCCAAATTGATGTCATGTCTAGTATTCAAAAAATGAAAAGCCACTGCTGATTTTTCTGTTTCACCATTTTTAATGTTTCTCATATGTTCTTTAGTTCTGATGTTAATATTTCTTTTTGTTTTTTCTATATAAATTTTAGGGCAAGTTTCACATTTGATCTCATAGATTCCTGGTTTTTCTTTGGTAGTGATTGAATTTTTGGGAGGGCCTTTTAACAAATTTCTGATGTTAAACCTATTTTGAGGTGCAAGAGTTATGTTGTGTTTTGAGAAGATTTTTTGGAATTTGTTATAGGCTGATGAACCTACAGGAGAAAAAGAGAAAATTTTTTTTAGAAAAATTCACCTTCCACCCATCAGCCTATAACAAATTCCAAAAAATCTTCTCAAAACACAACATAACTCTTGCACCTCAAAATAGGTTTAACATCAGAAAGTTGTTAAAAGGCCCTCCCAAAAATTCAATCACTACCAAAGAAAAACCAGGAATCTATGAGATCAAATGTGAAACTTGCCCTAAAATTTATATAGGAAAAACAAAAAGAAATATTAACATCAGAACTAAAGAACATATGAGAAACATTAAAAATGGTGAAACAGAAAAATCAGCAGTGGCTTTTCATTTTTTGAATACTAGACATGACATCAATTTGGAAACATCTCTAATAAAATACGTTAATCACCCCATAGACCTTTCTGTATGGGAAAAAATCTTCATTAACAAAAATCGTCATAGAGTCATGAATTTTGAAACTCCACCACCGGACATCTTTGACAAGTACATCACACCATCTATTGACAATACGGAGAAAGAAGAAACCACTACAACTTGTACTAGTCGAGTATCAGCTGAGGATAGGAGCAAGAGCTCTTGAAACATGTCCTGTGAATAAACAGTGTGAGTGAAGCAATGTGTCAATATATTCTCGATTCAATTTTGTATTAATTTGTTTATCAATTATTAATTTTTAGATGAGTCGTATTTATTACACAATGTTTAACCCTGCATCCATACAAGCAGTCCAATTTCTGTATCTTAAGATTCCTTTTACTGAATACTCACCGTTCTCTTCGAGATAATTCTGGTTTAGACGACGATTTAACTGTTTCATTAAGCGTAGACAACTTCTTTGTTTTCTTCTGAACTCTATTGGGATTCTCAACTTGAATTAGATTCTCCACTCCTTTTGCTTTTGCTTGCTGCAAAATTAAAATGTCAAATTAAAATTTCATTTTATTGGTTTGAATATTTTAAAGTTGTTCAACCACTTTACTTGCCCAAATACTAGATTAGTATTTTAATTTTGTTATTCATACTTAAAGCATAAGCCACTTTCCACCCCAAATACTTTTCAAGTAGCAAGTGGAAAGAAATATGCCTTAATTTTTGCATGCCTGGGATTGATCATGGAAGTGGAGATATATGCAGGAAACACAACTTTTGTTAAGGCGATATTAGAGAATTTTTTTTTTAAATTTTTATTATACTTACATATGCATAATTGTTTTTAATATCAACTTTAAAGCCACAAATGGCTAGTTAATCAATTCTGTACAATTTATGTGAATTTTATTTTTCATAACTCAATGAAGGAATTGAAAAATTCAATTACATGTATATTATGTATCTTTTTTCTTTTAAACTTATTAAAATTAAGTGCCTACACAACAATTGAGGCATTGACATGGGAAAGGTTGTAACTACCAAAAATTTGAATTTTTAGGTTTTCCATTGAGAAGGTATTTACCACCAAGCCCAATTTTCAAGTTTGGGAACAAGAGGTCTATTGGGTCTAAGTCTGGTGAATAAGGTGGATGAGGAACCAATTCAAAGCCCAACTCATTCACTTTCACCATTGCGATTGCTGATGTGTGTGATGGTATATTATCCTGGTAAAAGAACACTTTATTGTGTTTCAATCTCCTTCTCTTTCCAGTCAACTCATGTTGCAAACGTGCAGCAATGAAGCACAATAGGCTCCAGTTATGGCCTTTTCCAAGTAGCCAATGAGGATTATTCCTTGAGAATCCCAAAAAAGAGTGGCCATCACCTTACCAGCTGACAAAATGATCCTTGTCTTCTTTGGTGTACTTTCACCAACCTTTGTCCATTGTTTTGACTGCTGTTTTGACTCTAGTGTGTCATGATGGATCCAAGTTT
This sequence comes from Mantis religiosa, assembly GCA_030765055.1. Lineage (NCBI taxonomy): Eukaryota > Metazoa > Arthropoda > Insecta > Mantodea > Mantidae > Mantis > Mantis religiosa. The sequence goes on along the minus strand of CM060956.1, from coordinate 40,290,804 downwards.
CATCCACGGTCACAAATCGGTGCTGAAAGTCTTGCACATTGTAACTAAACATTGCCAGACGCTCGGTAGAAATGTTCTTCTGGATGCGCTTTTGGTCGTTTGTAAGCAATTGTGGCACCGATCTTGCACACATCTTTCTCATTGTCAATTTTTCATGCAGAATATTGTGCATTTGCTCAGTTGAGATGCCTACAGCCTCAGCAATCTCATGAATTTTGATTTGGTGGTCTTGCATAACCAGACTGTGGATTTTTTCAATGGTGTCCTGTGTGGTTACCTCAATTGGGTGCCCTTCAAAAGAAAATGTTTAATAATAGCATTAAACTCTGTTTTTTCCATTTTCAACTGCAGCTATGACACTGACCAGTTCAGATGGCTGTCAACAACGAACTGTATATTGTAGCATATTCAAATTTATTGTACAAGCTTTTGAATAATCAATCTTACCACCCACAAAGTTGCAACAAAAAATTTACATCCCTTCATGGAAATTTATCAGATTTATCAAATGACCTTTGTATTTTTATTTTTCTTGGATTATATGCATCATTACAGATTCCTTCAACAGGTTTATGCTTATGGCATACTGTGAGTCATGCATTACCAGCCTTTCTCTTGTAGCAATGCAAATGCAAATACAAGTACTGTCCACTTCTTGAAGCAATATATAATATTAGTACACACTGAAAAATTTGTTAATCTCAGATTTGTTGGGAGTAGTTTTCAGAATAAATAGTTACACTTATTTACACCCACCTATGTTTTTAAATGTTAGAACAAACTGGAACATTTTCAGGGCATTCATCCTCATCATCAACTATTGATGACTTACGTTCTCTCTTTCTAGTTTCCGCTTCCTGCTAGAACTGATTGTGATGCCACCTGGAGTTAGGGCTTAATGTATTAACACTTTTTAGTTAATTGGTGGAAATTAATCATTTCTTCATATTAGCCGTATATAGGCTAAGGTTTTTGATGAGAAGTTCAATGCCATGGCCGGGATTTGAACCACACTCATATCGGTAGCCTGAGGTCCCACGGTCTAAAACACACACAATTTAGAAGCTTCTTATAAGATTTGGAGCATGAGTATGGTGATATACCGTATCATACAGCAGTTATGTGGCTCAGTCGAAGCAAGGTTATAAGCAGATTCTTTGAATTATTGGATGAGATATGTTTGTCCATGGAAATGTGCGGAGAACCTATTGAACAGCTCATGAATGTTAAGTGGAAATGTGATCTTGCATTTATGGCCAATGTAAGTGAACATTTGAATACTTTGAATGTTTCACTTCAAGGGAAAAACAAATTAATCACAAATATGTTCTGTAGCATTGAAGCTTTTAAAAATATGCTCTCATTATGGAAACATTATGGTGATCCTTGTCATTTTCCCAGGTTGGAAAGTGTGATCCGTGATTATGATTCCCTAGAATTGGGATGTTATGTTGAAAATCTGCACATGCTTTCCTGTGTGTTTGATAAAAGATATCAAGATTTCACGAGCTTAAAAATGGATTTTGATTTATTCACTACACCACTTAGCATGAATATTGATGACACTCCCAAATATGTTCAACTGGAGTTTATCACTTTGAAATGTGTCATGAGTTAGCTGGCAGTTACAAAAACAGAGGAAGTGTGCTATATTTCTACAGGAGATTTCCTAAATGAGGATTCCCTTGATTACACAGACGTGCTGCATCTATGATTGCAATGTTTGGTTCGATCTATGTATGTGAATCCTTATTTTGAGCTATGAAACACATTAAAAACACTCAGAGAGCCAACATCAGTGATAATAACTTGGAAGTGTGCATTAAGGATCCACAGTTGTGTTTCATTGTCTCCAAATATGGTGAATATTGTGAAAACCAAAAGATGTCAGAAGGCAAGAGTGTCTACGGAAAACTGAATGTACAAAATTCTTAATTGAAACGTGTATATTCGTTTAATATGAAGTATTCTGTGTAATATTATCACTGTATAGTAACTATTACTTTTTTATTTTATATTTTTCAATTGTTTCAGGGTAAAAATTGTGCTAATTTCCACAAAGTACTGTTTTGTTCTTATCGTTTAAAATGTTGCTTTTATATGCCATCATTTGGTTGTGTAGGATTGAAGGTTATAATAATCTTACTGGTATTGGGTTGTTTTATCCATGATTTAATAACAAGTACCAGAGAAAAATTAAACCACATATTATACAGTTTAATTGTTCCTTCACTACTACCCTGTCCTTAATTATTTAATGGTAACGCAAGTGCAGATTACGGGATGCCACTGCGCAAGGTCTCCCTAGCTCTCGCCAGCAACTACCAGGCACACCGGCACCATGCGAATTGTATAGACACACCATGCATATCAGTTGGTGGAGCTGGCTCTACACTATGCAATTTCACTAATTTGTACAACAAACTCATAAAATATCTGTTTATTACTACTTTGCTATACACTAACAAATAACCTAAACCTAATAAAAACTTGAACAATAGCTATATATAACTAGTACTCTGAAATAACCTGACCATTGAAATAACTCTCTGAAATAACCATTATAAAAAAAACAAAAAGCAAAATTGGAATGTTTGGTAATTTTTGGAAAATTTTATGATACTTGCTTTACAACTGCAAGACTAACTAAGATCTAACAGATTCCATTCATTCCATTTTATGTATAATTAACTATACTCAAAATAGTCTAAAATGGGCAGAACTACTCCATCCACAAGTGGAAGACAACACAGTTGCAGAATAGTTCTGTCCATTGCGCTGATCATGTTTCACTTATAACTATAAAGATAGAAAAAATAGGCTTCAGTACCGTATCTTCATCACTTTCATCTTCTGAAGATTCTGAGTCTGAATCTGAAGCTTTGCTTGGTTTTGCCCTTGCTTCTTCTTCTTCATCACTAGAACTAGCATCGCCTCTTTCCTCCTGTGCATTCAATAAATATGTATATTAAATTCTGCAAGAAAACAGTTGCAGAAACTGTAATATTTTTAGCCTTTCTACATATCAATAATAAGAGAGTAAAAGTTTAGTATCATGATGTTTATTAAAACTGAAACTCAAGTCATTTTAAAATGAGTAGCAATTTCACATCTTTTTGGCTGATTTGATAAAATAACTAAAATATAACATAATTATATCGAAACTGTGTATTATTCTTCCCAAATATAAAATAAATAACATCTACTTGAAAATATTTTGTAGTATCAAAATTACCAGAAACTGCATATATTCCTATAATTAGCATTTTATTTAACACACTGAATCTTCCTAAATAAATGAAAGCCAGATGGCTTTGCAAAGTCAACTAAAACAATGTAATGCAACCAAATTTATATGTTAGCACCTAGGTAATACGATAAGTAAAATTATTTTGAGTGAACAGTGAAAGTAAGATGGTCATATGTGTTTGGAGGAATTTAGTAACAGTGATGTCAAAATTAATCTCAGAAACTATTTGTAGTTGGTTTATTAATACTCGTCACTTACTTGTTTATATTAATGACATTCTAGTTTCAAAGGCATTCACCTCCATTTTCAATCTCTTTCCAACTGGCATCTGTTGTCTGCTCTCTCTCTGGTGGTGGAACTATGAACTTCTTTGTCAAATTATCTACTGGTGGGATTTCGAAGTTCATTACGCGATCCTTATTTTTCCATATGAATATGTCCTCCCATGTTATCAATTAAACAAGTAAGTGACGAGCATTAATAAACCAACTACAAATAGTTTCTGAGTTTAAGATGGTCATGCTCTCTCTCAGAGACATCAGCCCATTTGCAACTATTCTCTTATTAATAATCTATTCACAGGATCTATTCTCAAAATAAAACAAGATTAGCAAAATGTTCTTAAATATAATTAGAAAAAATTCACATCCATAGTTTATAAAAATAAATATTCATAGCAATATATCGAGATTTAACTGTATTGGAACACCACAGTGAAGCGAAAAATTATTAAATTTTAGATGAGTCGTATTTTTTACACGAAAGTGAAGCAGATGTGTAAAAAATACGACTCATCTAAAATTTAATAATTCATAGCAATGTTTTATCATTACCAACATGATTAGAATGTAACAAAATCTCCCGTTTTCACTGAAGAAAACTGGTAAAAGCAATGATGAAGTATGTACTCATAGAAACTCTGACAGACGAATATATATATGGTTATAATTTGAATAGGAACCATATAAACTATCCTTTTCCATACCAATTCAATTAAAAGTCATTCTCATAGTTAATCCTATTGAAATTATCTAGGAATATTAAATATTGCCTAATGTGACGTAAACCTATGTTATTTTAAATATTAAAGGCATCTTTAAAAGTCGTGCATTTCACCAACACAAAAGTTTTCCATAAATCAGAAATATTTTTAATGATACACCCTTACTACGCTTAAGCTCGCACTGACATTTTTTACAATGTGATGGAAAATATAAATGATGGTTACGGTCAGCAAATGCTGGTAGAAATGTATCAAACAAGATAAGCAGTGGTTCATTAAATTTACATCTGTGGAATGTAAATATAATTTATCAACTTAAGAGTCTAAATTGGTAAAGAAATTTTTAATAATTATTACAGCCTCTACTTATTTGTTTGAGGAAACTTTATACACATTGAAGGGGCAAAGATGCGAGATAACACAAGCACATATTATGAAATTAATTTTTTATAGCCATTTTCAAAAGTTTTCAATAAATTTGGTAGAAAACTGAACCATAAGTTTATCATGTATAAACATTTAATGCTTTTAAATTTCTCCTAACAGCTTTTTAAATGTCTACATATTAACATTTCAAAAATGAATTAATAATAAACTTTTATTGCAGCCAAATGGCCATATAACAGAGATAAATTGCAAACAAATACGAATTATTCAAGTAATTTCAAGTTTGCATTCTGGCGCCTTGGTTCGCAGTCTTTAATTGATTTTGTTCTTTTCCTGCACAATTCTATGTGGTAATGTTTGTCCGCATAAGTTGCAGTCACATGTCTCTGCTGGCTCATGATAGGCTGCGCCATGGCTCAGTGGTTAGACCGCTTGGCTCTTACCAAGGCGGCCCGGGTAACAACACGGCACTGGGGCGGGTTTTCTCCGGGACCTCCAGTTTCCCCCGCCATCTCATTCCAACGGTGCTCCATCTTCCTCTCATGTATCATCAGTGTCACCGCTTGCGGTGCCGTATGTAGTAAAAGCGGGCGTTAAACACTACACATTTCATTTCATTTGGCTCATGATATGTGTTCTTACAGATGGGATGATGGAAACCGTGTACCGCTATTCTAGCACAGATGTATTTTCATATCTTGACAGAAGGAGAGTGATGAGGAGTGGTATCTGGACGAGTCCACTTCAGAACGGTAGGGGAGGGCAGGTCAGTTGCATACCAGTTGCAAGCAAGTAAACACGTGCAGAACTACTGAGTAATATTACAGCTTGTTTCAAAATGTGTGTGCCTCCTGGTCCTAAAAGAGAATTTAGAAATGATGCCTTCTAGCAGTACATTAGGAAATAAGGTGCTACATTTAAAAACACAAGTAATAACCAATACCTATAGGTTTATGAAAAAGGAACAATAGTATGGGTTATAAATATTAAAAGCAGAAGCATTATTAACAGTGAAGTATTCTTCATATTTAAGTTTGATTTATGAGTCACTATGTTTACACTCATTAAATGAGTATTAAAACTTAGTGCCCCTAACACCAGATGGCAGAGTGATCGGAGCTCCGTAGTAGTGGAAGAAGAGGAAGGTTCATTTAGTCACCAAACAGCTGAGGATGAGATCAAATGATCTTGAAAATGTTTCAATTATACAACAAGTAAGTGAAGTTTGAGTGTAAACATAGTGACTCATAAATCAAACTTAAAAATGGTATGGGTCTTCTATAAAAATCTGGGAAAGGGTATCTGAAGCAACAGTTGTATCTGAAAGCAGTTTAAGGGAGTTATTAAGGAAAGAAAAGTTATTGGTGCTAGTGCAACGTCCTTCTCTATGCCCAGTAAACAAAGATTAAGAACATGCACAAAGTCTAATTTGAATGGTTTTAATTCAAAAGTAGTTAGGTGAACTGTGAATCATTTTTAAAACACAGAAAAATAAAGACCAACTCTGAAGAAAGTGGTTATAAAGCTTCAAAATTCTAATGACTCCCAAGGCAGTGTCTGAACATTAAGAAGAGTTATTTTGAAGCTAGGATTTATATGGGAAAAAAACAAGAGTTACAGACATATTATAATGTCTGTACTATAATGTCTGGAGTGAAACTAGCTACAGGGACTCTGCAACAATGACGAAAAGCTGACAGTTGGTTATCAACCATGCTGGAAGAGAACAGGGTTTTGTTTCAAACGCCTATATACCATTTAAGATCCAACATAAGCATGGAGATTACTACGATAATAAGAATTACAACTTAATTTATAACAGCTGCAATACTGGCTTTAAGAGCGACACTTGTTTTCAGACATCTTGTGCAGATACTCTCCTCTTGTAATCTTACACATGTGACGTATTGTGGCGACAGTTGGGTTATCCCCACCACAGTTGCTACTCATCGCTACCGCGCAGGATTTCTTTCAAGATAAAATAATACATCTGTACACACATACCTCATCTCAAAGTTGGATGTGGTCCACTTCTGGTCTATCATGGTCCTTGCTCCATAAACTCTTGAGGAACTTCTCTTCTTGCTTTTAATGTTAATAAAAGATTTTCCAAGGCTTGAGTGTTGGGAAGAGTCAAAAGTGTCCTTAGGACACTCAAAAATTAATTAATTATCCTATGTCAAATGTTACACATAAAAAAATACTGAGATACTTGACTTTTTATATGTATGAGATATAAAATATCATCAAAAAATGATATCCAATACCATTCATCTTATCATAATGTTCAAAATTGCCTCTGAATTTTGTAATAATACTCCAATTGCTTTAAAGTGTGTACTAATGTGAGTTTCTCAACACATTCTTGTAAAATCATTCTCAAAAACACTTATGATTCTATGAGCTGAATCTTTCCTGGCGGCGTATATGTTCTGACCAACGCGAGCCCGCTCGCTGATTGGTCCGCGTCATTTTCTTGGCGACCAGTATATATATATGGGTCACCCCAGCCCTAAGTCATTCAACATCCTGATGATGGGAGAGATGTACTCTCCCGAAACGTCGATGACTTAACATCTGCTTACCTGGCTCGAAGCCCGAGAACGTCTATCTACTTCATGTTAATCAAGATAAACATTTGTAGAAACGGTTTTATTACACATTCCCTTATACATAGGTTTAACAGGAATAGAAGAATATAATGGTTTGAATCTTAAGCAACAGTCAAATCTTTTAAGAGCTGGTCATCTTGTGACATCTTTGACATTTCATTCTCTTTGCATTGCCAGGACATGAATATAAAATGATTTCCTGTTTGAGAAAAGTACAAGAACTTTAAAATTCAAACCATAAGAAATAAGCTAACTCCACAAGAAAATGTATATGACAAATTGTATGTTTTAAGATATACATTTTTATATAGTAAGATTTTGTCTATCTCTTATGGTTTATGAGTTGTGCAAGTCACTCAGAATAAAGAGGACTTCTATTCCCTGAAAATTCAAGATATAGATTTCATTTGTCATGAAAATAACTTAAACATAAGGTATTTTACTAAAAATTATCAAAGCTGTTTCTGAGAAACTCAACATTTTCAAACACTTTCCCACATAAAGGGTAGTTTGGGGAGGGTGGAACACATGCACATACACCCTTTGTTCTAAAAACTGCTACTTTTTGACTCAGTGAACCTCTAAATGTGTATCCCCAGTGAAATCTCAGCATTAAATTTTTGGATGGAACATGATACTTTCTCTACCTATTATGTGTACAAGATGAGAAAGAAACCTTGCAGTACATTTATCTGACAACTCTATAATCATTTTGATTTTAGAATGTATCCACATTTTATGCAGCAAATGGAAAGAAAACCCAACTATGTGGAAGATTCTGAATTGACAAAGATCGTAGATGGATCATGAAATGTGCTTATGCTGATAAATATGTGGAAGTACACATCCAGACAATTTTGTCTAATAGAGCTTATTAGGCATACAGTGTAATTCTAACCTAGAGTAACTGCAAAATAGGAATGAACATAAGGTGGGGCTAGGCATGGTGGGTCTATCGCTGACTAGCCAGTAAGGCGAGTGCAACATTATACAATTCAACACACAGACCAGCTCCCTTTGCTGTACCCTATGGCTAATTTAACTTTTTTTACACACTCAAAAGATACCAATTATAGAATTATTTGTGCTCCCCATGATACAGAGCTATTTTTTTCTGAGGATGACTGTCCAAACCCCATGTTTGTAGAACATCTGGTTTCGGAGCTATGGAAAGAAACCAGACCAGAAAGAAAAGAATCAGTAATGGTCTATGAAGAAAAACGGACTCGTGCTGATGCATTTTGTAACTTGCAATCAGTAAAATGGTGATTTTTTTTAGGAGTGCAAACTTGCTTTTCAAAGTTAATAAATATATTGCTTAGCAAGCCCAGTACTAGTGTGCCTAATAGTGACTGCGAGACAACTCTTAAGATTTTACATAAGCAGGCTAGAAATATTGTTTTTCAAACAGCTGTCGATTAAAGAAGTTTACGAAAGTACAAATTTCGCTCAGTGTCAGAATAAATAGTGCATGAGTACTCATTCTGTTATGAACATTGTTAAAGGAAAGCTGTTCACTAAATTAGAAGTTTGCATACTTAGGTCATCTGGAAAACATTGAAAAAATGTGCTACCAACTTTGACAATTTTCAAAAGTGTGTTTTACGTAAAACAATTTCTGATTTATAAGATGAAAGTGAATATTCAAATGCCAAAAGGCTGACCAATTTAATAAGAATAAAACAGAATATATGGGCTCTGTATCTTCTATGTATAATATTCTGAAATCTCTTGTGTTTAATTATAGGAGAACCAATGATATCGCAAATTTCTGCTTGTCGCAATTCACCAAGGACACTGTATGTTTCTTTTAATACCTGCGGAAGATACGGGTCCCTTCAGATTTTCAAAAGTGATTTGCATTATTTCATTACTTTATTGCTTAAATGAGATTTATAATTACATAACTTTCAGAATTTCTTTTAGGTATAAAGCAGAGTTAACGTTAAGACAGTGAAGTAAATTAAATTGCAAATATATTTTGTACAGATAGAGTCAAACTGAAAAATTCAATGCCATGGCTGAGATTTAAACCACAGTTCTCTCAGTCTCCCCCCCAGTCACTCTTAACCACTGAGCTACCAAGGCCAATGTGCCATATTGACTTTAAATTCTCCAACTGACTCATATGTTTTCCTGACAAACCACAATGGACTCTTGTATTCCAGATACACACCATTTGTGGCAACTTATTATTGTAAGTACTTGAGTCCCAGGCTTCATCATTAAACCCTTATTATTAATAGATAGAGTCAAAATGAAAAATTCAATGCCATGGCCCGGGATTTGAACCACGGACCTCCTGGTTTCCAACCAGTCACTCTTACCCATTGAGCTACCATGGCCAATGTGCTGTTCTGACATTAATGTCTCCAACTGACTCATTTTCCCGGTAAACCACTAGAGGCTCTCGTATTTGAGATACACCATTTGTGGTGACTTACTATTTAAGTACCTGAGTTCCAGGCTTCAACATTAAACTCTTATTATCTAAGTTAATTGATGGAAATCAATTGTTCCTTCACTAGCCGTGTGTAGGCTAAGGTTTGGATAAATAAATAGACCAAAATCAAAGTGTAAGTTAAAGTACTCCATTTTGTTACATCTATGTAATGCTTGGTAGAAGCTACTAACCCAACCATATTAGCATATTCTGCAAAAATGTTTTTACTTCTAAATTACTTGTAAACACTACAAGTCTATGCATCGGTTATTTATGTACACATATAAGGGCAGTTCAATAACTACCGTGCTTCAAAATATATGGTGTTGCTAAGGGAAGTTTGTATTATCATGATGTACTGTCATTTGTTACTCGTCAAAACAAATTTGGTGCTGATTCATAAGTTTGGATTTTAAAACATTTCAAGTTGTTCGCTTTTTGCTAAAATGGAAAAAGTAGTATTGTTCAGTGATTTGATTGAAAACATCCATGATATGATTCTTGCTGAATGAAAGTTCGCTAAGTGGCAGAGACCATAGGTTTATCGACTGGAATGGCAATTCATATTTTGCTTGATAAGTTGGAGAAGATGAGAAAGCTGTCAGCACAATAGGTATTGCATTTGCTCGCAGTGGATAACAAGCAGGTGCAGGTTTCAACTTCAAAGCAGTGTTTTTTGGGACTGAAGGGTGTCATACTCATTGACTTCTTGGAAAAATGATTACTGGAGCATACTAGTGAGTTATTGGTCCAATTTGATAAGAAGTTAAAGGAGACATGGCCCCATATGGTGAAGAAGAAAGTTCTGTTTCACCACAATAATGCCCATCTAGAGCATGCCCATCCATATTCATCTAGAGTTGCTGCTGCCAAACTACATGACTGCAAAATGAATTGCTGTCACACCTCCCATATTCTCCTGTTCCTAAACATGAAGAAATGGTTCGCAGCAACAAAATTTAGATCAAATAAGGTCATCTGGACAGAAGAATATTTTGCAGAGCTTGATAATTCTTATTTTTGGAGGGTTTAAAAAATGGCATGAGCATTGGGAGAAGTGTATATCCCTAAAAGAAGACTAGGTTGAAAAATAAATAATTTGTGTTTGAAAAAACTGGCATCTTCATTCCTAAAATGGGTATTTATTGAACCGCCCTTGTATACACACTAGCCTACATGTCATAAGCCTAACCTCAGATTAATTTCAACTTCGTGGTAACTATCTCCAATGCTGGTGGCCCTTCAGAATCAGCTGGTCTGGTTAGCTTCCACATATCAGTCCAAGATCTAAAACCTGGAGTGAAGTAAATAACAATGCTGCATTGAAACTGCAGTTTTTGTGTGTAAATTCTTGGAGAGACTTTTGGGGTACATGTTCTAATTCTTCTCCAGCTTAATTTTATTTCAGCTTAGCAAACATAATCACATTACCTTAAGCTCCTGAACAAGAATCAAATTAGTTTCTATAAATTTATTTTCTCATTCTTGCATACATCTGCCTTGAGAATATGAATGCCAGAATAAGAATTCTTTTAAAAATTGCCTACTAACTTCTCTTCGAGGTGAGATAACAAATTGTACATAAAACTTCTTTACTATAAGACATACTTTATCTCATACTATTATTATACCATACAGTATTATATCATATATCTTCAGAACTTGATGCCTCAGTTGAAAAATGAACATAAATAAACCATGATCACAAAGCGTGCCACACCAATAGACTAATCCATTTGTTAAAAGCGCTTTTCATTTTTCTGGATAAAATTTTGTTTTGATTCACTGTAAATTTCAAATCAGTGTAGCTTTGGGAAAATTTAATTAGAGAAAAAAAAATCAATCCAAAGTGACCAAGAACTGCTGCACAGTAGCTTCATTCTTGGTTCCATCCACAACTTAAAATGTGACAGACTGGAGCACTCTTAACAGTAGCATGCAATAACGTGCTTAATCCTCAATAGCTTCGTACACAAGTTGGCTGAATAGATCAGGAACAGCTACTTCTCAATTCATGTAACCATGATACTTGAGAAACTTATTGTTGAACTTTTGCCCTGCGCCACCTCCCAGTTGAAAGGAAGAGGGAGAGAGAAATCCTTAACTAGTACCTACCAATGACTGAATTTAGGATCCCCTTCTACAGGCAGCAAAGCTACTGTAAACACAATGATGGTCAATGATTCTGATCATTATTATTTCCAGTCTTTTGTCTAAATAGACATGTTATTTAGATGGTTACTTCTAAGCAGGAAGATCAACAAACGACTTTCCTTTTACATGATAAAAATATCTATCTTTTTGGAGGGGGGAAACTTACATATTTTGCTTCAATTGTTCATTAGAGGTTATGCTAGATGTTACATAAATTGAAGCACTTAGAATCATAAGAACCTAAAGCACAACATCCGTCAATTTTGAGATTTTAGCATGTATGCATGCTCCTGACATTTGCCAACCTTGTGGTCAACCAGGTGTAGCTGTGCTTTAGACCCCCTTTGATTTAATGAAACATTCATAAGAAGCAGTCTCACCAGTTTTTCCTGATATTCAGATACATAAGGGCCCAAAGCATAAAGTATAATTTTGTTTGCTCTGCGCTATTCAATTTCTATCTAGTGTTGCAAACATAATTTACGCATTACACCATGTTCGCAAGTAGTACTTCATAATGGAAATTTTGATTTTAACAAACATATATTTTTCTCAAAATTATGTTTCTGTGTTTTAGGTCAGGTGTCGACAAACATGTACTCACTGAAGCCATGCAACTATGATGTATCACGAATCTCCCCTACAGTTTGAAAAAGCTGGCCTCAAAACATCTATAACCCCTAAGTATGCATTGTTATAGGGTATGGAGAAGTTACATAGTCTAAATTAATACACAAAGCAGAAAAACTTATTGTAATTACCATGGCAACAATTGCTGTGTATTTAAAATTTTCTAAAGTAGCCATTAAAGATTTTAGTCTTCAAAAGAGACAAGATTTAATTGGGCATCATCAAGAATATATAACTTTTCCAGGCAAATGTGCTGAGGATACGTTTAAGCTATTGAATGTATAAAGTCGTTGGATTTAAGAAATTTGTAAAGTATAAAAATCGTAAAAACTACCTCTCAAGAGAGGTTAAAAATGGAGGCAATGGCCTTTGAAACTAGTCCCTCGATAATATAAAAAAAGTGACGACTGTCAATAAACCGACCACAAATGGTTTTTACAATTAATTTTGATGTCACTGTTACTAAATTCCTCCAAAACACACATATAAATATATATTTAACCCTCCACTACATATGCAATCTTTCTACCTCCATTACATGCGCAGATAGAGTGTCCGAATTAGTTTTTGTATAAGTTTGATATACCATTTTAATGTATGGTTTCAAAATATACTTCCATCTGAACAATGTATGAAGCAGCCCCTGTCACCTAAGAACACTGACACGACATATAACCTGATAACAATAAGACATTGACACAAACGAATAAGTATAAATAAATGATAGATTTACAAATATAAATAAATGACGTATAACAGAACAGACATATGCCATAATGCTGGCATACACCTTGGAGACCCCAGCAATGACAAGGCCACTCTACGAAGGTCAGCAAACTCCCTTTGTAACCACTGTAAACAAAAATCCCTACTCGTATTGTTCGTTTTGTCCTCAAGGAAAATTTGGCATCTCGCAGTCGGAAACCTACCCATTGTCAAAATCCCGTGCGTGCCTCTGACAACAGGCTATAAGATTTCAAACGATCCGAGAAATCATGTCTTAGAATAAATTTTTGCATGCGGACCGTTAGAGAAAGCGTCTTTGATGCTAGGTGCGAAACTGGAAATCCTCAACACTGATATCAAGTGGGGGATACTTAAAACCAATAGAAAATTGATGTTTGGTCATGTGGTTTTGCAAACTCCGAGAAATATCTAGAGTAGGGGTAATTCAAAGGGATGGCAAAAACTAGATTTTGCTAGTAAGGACACTTCGGTCCTGAGTGCTGTGTAAGGCGGACGCGTATTCGGTGCCGCCTAAGAACTAAACTCCCATGCTATGCACAGAGAGCTAGCGCAATGTTTAGCAATCTCTCCAGTGAGAGTCAGCCCAACGAGTAGCATATTGTGAGGACAAGTATATCCAATCCGACTACGCAGTGCTACTGCCTCCGTGCTTCGCATCGCAATATAGACAGTGACGCTTGACTCAGCAACCATACCGACGACGACTTCATGGTGGCGAGTGTAGGAATCCAAGGACTGCATTAAACTTCTATCAACCAGATTCGAGGTGTCATCATAAACCTACAACCTGTCAGGACGCACCCATTCCCGAAGTCCAGATGAGAGTCCTCATGCGGGAGCTACATGTCACCTCGAACCGACCACAATCTCCCTTTCCTTAACCTCCGCACGCCACCGATCCTTAATTGTGAGGCGTCGAGCTCAAGGGAGAGCTCGATGTGGTCCTCAATGGGCCAGACCGCCTCATGTAAAAATACAGGGAATTTGCAAATATAATATATTGGTGAAAATAATTTTAATTCATAATTTTCTCTTAAACTACTAAGAACATTTATTGCAGTCACTGATATAAATGTTCTTCCTATTTTAACCGTTTTTATGAATAGACATTAAAACATATATTTGTAGAAAAGTTGTACAGAAAGTTTATTTTTTCATGGAAATAATTCTGTCAATTTCAAGCAAATCATTCATGTTGCTGTTCTCACTGCACAGATTTGCTGGGACATGGTCCAGGCACACAAATTTACTGCACAGCTGTAAGAAAAGCTTGTTGGTCTGTTTTTCTTTAGGTAACAGAACCTGCATCTTCCTCGAATATTTAGTTGTGGAGCTGCAGGAGTAAACCCAGCTTTTGGTAAACCAAATATTTTCCTAAATGAGCTTCATTTACAATAAATTTTCTAAATAAATAAACAACTTTTCTAAACCTTATGATTTATACTTTGTAATATTACGAAGGGAAACCTCTCTTACCTGCCAAACATAATAACACAATTGAAAGAGCAAATGGACTAACATGCCGCACCTCAACAATATGCTACTTCAGACAATAAGGACTGTCTCCAATTATTGGCAGTGATTTGTTAAGGGCAGAGAGGAAGGTAGAAATGCTTGCTAATGGAAATCTTCATTTTCTAATTAATTATTGACGGATAATTAAAACTGCAGACTCACATTCTGCTGCATTTCCTATATTTTCATTAATAATTACTATGAAAGTATGCAGAGTTATGAGGTTCATAAATCTTTAAGATTCTGCACTAGAGCTGCAAACACATGATCTTTTATATAGCACAGTTTCTGTCTTTATTTGTGCTAAATTTATATCAAAGTTTATTTGGCTTGAAAGAACCAACACAAGTTCCTTCCCAAGCCATATTAAAACAATAACAAAAATTAATGATAACATTAATTCACTAATCATTCTATGTTAGAGCACTGCCATAATGCAACATTTAATGTAATAAATTATTTAAGCACTTGGTGACTTATTTGTTTCAAACCTCCTTTAAAATATGCCAAATAATACTCCAAAGGCATTACTGTGTCTTTCTCAATACAAAAACCAATTAAATTTAAAGGGAGTCGATTAATGACACTAAACAATTTATCATAACAACACTGTTTTCAACACTTCCAAGAAAGGAATTACAAAAACCAATGTTGATGTGCATATAGACGATAAGGTGGTTCCCATCAGAAGCATGTGTTTTTAGATAGTGTGTTTGTGCCAACCAAAGCATAGTAATGCAATTTGCAGACCAGGATTTTGCATTTCATTTAAATCACGTTCTCCTCTAAAGCCAGCCCTCTATAATATACTTTTTAGTTTTTCAACTATGATATTTGCTTTACTTTTTATAAATTATTATGCATTCAAATTAATCTATTTGCCCAGAACAAGCATAAAAGAATGTGCTTTCCTGCATTGTTCTTAAAAAAAACTGTGCATCTTGTACTTAGTTATGAAAATGAGAATGTAGCGTAAGAGAAGGATCCCAGAAAGGTAAAAGGAGAGAAATAAGGATATAACCAGGTGGCACAATTTTCCCAGTCTGACAGACAAAACCAATGCTAAGTACATCATGTAAAAGTCATTACAATACATTTATAGTGCATTTTGGATAACAATTCAGCATTTCTGAGGGTGCCCGCCTTGGTAGCGGGTCTGCCTCACGTTCAGAGGTCCTGAGTTCAAATACTGGTCAAGGTGAGTTATCTGGATAAGGTTCTTTCCAGGGGTTGGCAACTCTAAACTGGGCTCATATTACTTAATGTTGGAAGATGTAAATTAAAATAGAAAAAAAAAAAAAAAACTTCCAATGGCAGTAGTATTCCAACATTACATGTAATTTCAGCAAGCCCAGTTTTCCTCACTGCCAAGCCAATCACATGAACTAAATCTGCTAAATGGCCATTTTGTACTCCTTCTTTAGGTATTGCATTGTGTATGATTGACTAAGCTTATGTTAATTAGCAACCAGTGGTTACACCAAAGCATGCTATCATTATTATTGCTCCATTATACATATATGCTTAGGTTTAGGTTTCTGACACATGGGTCACGCCGTGGCTGAGTGATTAAGCTGCTTGGGTCTCACTAAGATGGCATGGGTTTGATCCCAGGCGACCGCAGTGAGATTTGTGGTGAACAACACGGTGCTGGGGCAAGTTTTCTCCAGGTCCTCCGGTTTTCCCCGCCATCTCATTCTCCTAGTGCTCCATCTTCATCATCTATTTCATCAGTGTCACTGGCTGCGGTGCCATATGTAGTAAAAGGGGATATTAAACACTACACACACACTTCTGATTCACAGCATTTTCATTTCATTTACCACCCCTTTCATCCAACTACAAATACTGCTACTTTCACACTACGTGGATTATCACATGACATTTTTCATGCTCATATTAACATTATGTATCAAAGGGCACTAAGTACCACCTAAATTGACAATACAATACTACTCCTACTTGTTAAACTTTTTAGTTGTATTGAGCTGGAAGTGGCCAGAAATTTATTGCCATTTCCAGCCAGATAGGTTTATAAATTACAAATTTATTCCCAAAACTGAATCTCCCCCAAAAGTCACTAGAACAATATTCAGCAAATATTAAGCATTACTTAAAATACATTTATCATCATGTGCTTAAGTTAATTACTAAATTTGCTGTCATGACAGTACTAAAGTGTAAGTTTGAAGTATTTTCAATTCTGGCTTCAATATTGCTATAAACCCTTCATACCTCACTAAGCACATGTCTACCTAATGAGTAGCTTTCACTAAGCACCATCTAAGCTTATAATCACAATTACCCTCCATTTTCTCTCCTTTTCTTCCCTTCTCATTTGTTCCTCAATCTCCTCTGGATTGGTAAAGCGCCTATGCTTCCCTTTGTGATTAGTAAATTTTCCTGAAACAATTGTAGAAATGGTAGTTGTATATTTCACAACAGCTTAACATGCAAGCTGTCATTTTTTGAAAGTCACTGCAATAGATGCAGACTTTCTCATTTAGATTATCCATCCATCTCTTGTAATGATTTATGTATTAGGTACATTAAAATTCCTCTATACTGTTTATATTTCTGAAATGATCATTACAAGCATTATTTTACGCCTTTATTCTAGGTAATTATCGCCTGCAACAGACAGTTTCGTTATTCGAATCAAGATGATTGAAATTCTTTGGATATCTGTTGCACTACTGCACGAATTACTGATAAATTTAATATTTAAAAACTACAATAATTTATGTAAGAAAATGTTTTTATAAAAAAAAATCTAGACATAAGGTAACCCTTACCTCGCGGCATGTTGGTAACCACAGAACACCAAACTTTCAGTTACTGTGGAACTAAAATCTTGAGTAGTTGAAGAATTTTCAACTTATCCGGTTCCTCGCTAAGTTACTGATCTTCAAACAATTTGAATAAATGCTGAGAATGAAAATACAAATATTGCTACAAAATATTACTTTCCCCACCCGATTTCTACAATTTCCGACCCAGAACCTCTTCAATAATACCAACATGACATTAAAAGGCCTATGAATCCCTATTATTGTTCAAGGAGAAACAACCGCATTACTACTGTTACCTACATTGGTTATTCCTACACTTGTCAGCATTGCCAACCTTCATTCATACCCTAAATCCCTCTTTCAAGTGTACGAAAAATACCTCAAATACTCCCCTCTGCATAACATTAAAAAAAATTGCAACTCAAACTCCTATAGTAACTTTCCTGAATAACCAAGTTATTACACTCATGCTTAGGAGTTTTACTTACCTACGAGTAGGAATATTTGCCACGAAGCGTCTTACCTACCTCACAGTAATCACGGCCAGAAAAATTACCAATGGACATCCATACTTATCGAGAATTTCAATTCATCCCTGCCCACCTCGGTAGCGCCTTACCTGGATTTTTCTTTTACGGAGTTTTCCCTTATACTTAAAGACGAATGTCGGGTAATTAAGTCCCAGAGACCTCGGACTCATTGGAGCATTTCATCCATCGTCCTATTACGTTGGACGTTAATCTATAATAAAAACTGATCTCTGGTACTCTTCTAGAGACAAGACCTGGCATAAAAACGCAACTACACCCAAGTTATTTATAATCAGCAAGTTCACTCAACATATTGGTTTACCAATTTACCTTGAAAATTTCTAATGCATTTTGATTAAAATGCCTAGCACTTTATCTGCCCTTGCATAAAAATGTAATACATAGAATTTTCCAACCCACCCCAAAAAAACCTACATCAATTCTTAAATACTTCAGAGTTTTTTGACGTCCCTGTTACTTAATTCCTCTAATTACACATAAATGCTAAATACATTTGGGATTGAAAGGATGGGTAATTGACATGGTAATAAGTAAAAAAGAAACAATCACTCACATTAATCATTTATTTTTCAAACACTGAAATTACAGGCAAATATTATAAGCAACTGTTTTTCCTCGCTCTTCAACGTATCTCCCGTTGACGCATATACTTCTGCTGCAGAAAACTGGAGCAATCATGCTCCATAAAAGCAGGTCAATTCAAGGCAAACGTGTTCTACTTACCAAACATTAACATAAAACAGCTTTTACATTTATCTTACATCTAATTGTGCTGATGCTCAACTATCTTAATCCCATGGCAATCCCACTTGTGCTGGATACTTACCAAATATGCACTGAAAGAAAAAAATGCCATTTAAGCAGCTATATTCCCCCAAATATGCTCAATCCTAAGCGAAATGTCATTTGCTTTAGGATCTGCTTCCCAAGTGTGAGATATTCAACTTTTAAGATTTATGCTTCGAAAATGCATAGAACACATGGTGACCGTTATGGTGGCAGTTCCAGATCAATGATGAAGCATTGTTATGTGTACTGTGTTTTAGGATAAATTATTACTAGCTTAAAAACAAAAATATTTCAGACTTTTTGTATGAAGTACCGTGCCCACCCATGTGCAAGTGCTAACGCTAAACTGCATGATTTAAGTACGTAGGGAAAGCAGACTGACTTAACTGTGCTATGAGGGCTGCCAGTACATCCACCTACCATGTGATTTGGTAGAATGGTGATGCAGAATTGTGGCAAAATTTATTCTTTATTTTACAAGAATGGAGCAGAGGATGTTAGAAAGAAAAGGAGCCTTAGATGGGATGCCATGGATGGTCTTGAGAAAAGAAAGGTTAACACAGGGAAGAAGCGGACTGGATCTCGAGGCTCCTGCTCTCGTTCGCTTGCTTGCTCACACGCACGTCGGCACGCACTGCCATCAGCTACCCGCTTGCTACCCCCGCACAACAGCTACTCTGCCACCGCATGAACCCCAACACAGCTTACACAGCAAACTGCCACAGCCTCTCGCTCCAACTCTACCGCTCACCCTGCGGTATTGGAAAAACATGGTTAACCACCAGGCCACAATTTTATTTCTTTGCCATGACTCAATTTCCTTAAACACAAGTTATCCTTAGAATCTCATCTTACTTGAGAACTTTATTTAAAACACAGAATATTAGAATGTGAATTGGTTGGTTCACACATTAACATCTTGAGCTGGTAATGCTATACTTGTGAATATACGTTTGCAGACCTAACAGCCTTGTCTACAGGCTCCAAGAGAACCAAAGATTTGCCAAGTGTTATTGAATGCTGAGTACATAAAATATTGTCAGCATTAAATAGCCTCTACTGCCAATATATTTCAAAAGGCCTGGACAAAATCATTTTAATAAGCATGTCTGGCAAGTACAGGACACACGGAAAAGTATGTTTTATTAAGATCCTCTTTGCATCTTAAGTGCCTGTTGGTAGTTGTCAAAGTTTTATACACACAGCAGTACTAAATTAGAACACAAAAATGCAAGGTAAGCACATCAGAATATCATGAGTGAGCTTAGAGGAAATTCATAATCATTTAAATGTATGGAAACATTAACCCACAAAATATAACTATAGGGGAAATACAAGTAGAAAGGCATTGACAGGTATAAAATTTGACTGGAAAGTATAAACACTGCCAAATTAACAGTTGGTTTGCTTGCTTTCTTCCTGAATAATGGCTACAATCATTCTTATGTGAAGCAAAACATAGGAAACAAGCACAACTTTTCTGTAACTACCAGAAAGCTACACCGATGCAACAGAGGTAGAATATTCTCCTAACACCAAAGTGAAAGTTTTTAGATTTTACTCTCCATCCAGCTGGCTTTATGGCATCCCCAAAGTTCTATTGCCAACTTCCCTCATGAAACGAAAAGTAGTATAAGTAATTTTTTTTTATTTCGTTTGCATCCTTACTTTTGAGACATGCTTTGGATATTGCAGATCAATACTGTAGGATACATTCATGGAACTAATATTCTGCTTGATATATACAGGAGACAACCAGTATTCTTAATTTGTTTTTAAAAGCAACTAAGTTTTATGTAGTTTTGTAATTAGACAATCCAAAATATCCAGCACCTCAGGTATAAATAAAATTCCAATATGAATTGATCTGCAACACACATGGAAAAAAAAATTCAGTCCAAATTTAAACATTTCAGACAAAAATGTTGCATTCAACTTCACAAGGCAATTCTAAAAAGTGTTAAGCCTTTTAATAGAAATGCATGGTTCATATAACAAATGTGACAATATTGTGTTAAAAGTTAATGCTGCTTTCAACTCAACGATATCTGGCATTATGCAGGACAAATGTTTTAACAAACAATAAGTACATATAACTGAACCAACCAATTCACATACTTGCATGCTTTCCTTTATGGAATTAAATCCTGCACAAAACTTTGGAGGATAAACATTTAAAATACTTTACAAATATCTCTTTATGAAATACAATTACTACAAGGAAAATAACATTCTAGAATTCTTTTACAGCAGGTGCCAAAAATCTTAACCTGGGATGTTTAATTACACAAAGGTATTACAATATCATATATTCTAACTCAAGTCAGTATTACAAGCAATGCTGCAGCTTCTTTAGAAATCACTTCAAGAATACTTATACAACTAAATGAAAAGCAACTACCTAATTATATATCATTAATGAAAACAAAATAAAGCAATTTCCTAATACAGACTTAAGTTTACAACTGAAATGTGAACACAACTAAAAATAAACACTTCAATTTTTGAGAGAAAAGATGTCACCAGTATGTTACCTTTTCCTGTTATATTTACACTCACATAATTGTATATGAAGTTCTTACAATATTCAAACATCTAGTAATGTGTATTTTATTAAAACAGGAACTACATCAAAATTACTCCAAGCATTAAACTTCCATTCAATCTGAATTAAGTAGAGCAAGCTGTTATATCTGCTAATAAGGATAACATATAAACAGTACAATTAAACATCTTACTTGGATTAAATAGGCAAAAAACCTAACCTGTCCCAATAAGGAATCAGATTGTTCCTTCTTAATCAGTTCACAAGATCACAATGTTATTACAACAAAAATTAGTAGTATTTGAATAAGCTTACATATTTCATTGTATCATCTGATCAAAACTGCAGTCATCTATATAATGCAAGGATAATTTCCTAAATAGCATAATTAAAATTTTGCAAAAATGGAATCAAAGCATTAAGTTATTAACAGGCAAAGAAAATCCGAAAATCTTAGAAGCTTCTATAATCAGATTGGCAAGAAAAATGCACCAAAGTCCAAGATTATGGAAAAACGAATGCACAAATGAACTTCACTAAACAGTTAACTTCAGTATACAAGAAAATCATAGGGTCAATTGTTCCTATTGTAGCTGCAAAAACATCAATGCAAGATGAGTTTAAATTAAACCTTTTCTTAATGTAAACACTTTCTTTTAAACTATGAATGATCAGTACCTTTCAAAATGCAGGATATCTGTTCCATGTTTGTCACTAAAACATTTATGGTGAAATCATCCATGTTCAGGAGCCCTTATCCTGGAAAATGAAAAGAAACTCTTTAAGTTTATCACAAAACAATTTACTTAACACTAAGTTTTCTTTTTATAAGTGCGTAAAGCTACACGCAGAAAAATATTAGCTTAATTTATACTCATTTACACCTAGAATTGAAAAGTTTTTGAAAAATTCAAGGAAAACCGAAATCTGCTCAAATTTAGTTTAGACTTCTAAAAATTTAATTTTTAGGGAAATCGTAAAAGCAGGCACTTCTTATAAATGCAACAGTCCTCAAATTTAGCCTTTTAATAATGATCATAAATTAAGAGTAATTGGGAAATCTCAGATTTGTATGCAAAATGCCTATTTGTTATATACTTAAAAGTATGCTTTAACAGTGTATTTTGCATCTTACTTCCACACAATTTGAGCATTAATACATATCCCAAGAAAAAAATCAATATTTTAAGTTTTAAATGAAAAAATGCATACATTATTCCAAATGTGCCACTAAATTGTAACTTCTCCCTTTAGATGTTAATATTACTAGTGCTTAATAGTCTGTAACTGAGCAAACCATTCTGGCAAAATCTTATGAAATACTGCACAATTAAGATTAGAAATTAAACAAGGGAATCCAATAGCAGTCAAAGTCAAAGGAAACCCACAATCAGTAATCAGACATGCTTAAAGTGTTTTCAAATAAAGGAAATATTAAATGCTTTATTTCATGTCTTATATGACCTACATTGGGAGATTTAAAACAGGAGTTATATAGCACAAAATGAATTGAGAAGATATTGACACATTGCTTCAATATCTTCTCAATTCACTTTGTGCTTCACTGTCCCTACGCTTCAAGTTTCTACTTTGAGGAGCTAAGATCAGAAAAATTAGCTGAAGGTGCAAATAAGTGATTTGCAGAACTAGTTGTGTTAATTATCAAACATAAGTGAAGATTTGGTCTACTTATTAAAATCTGTAGACTTGGGCATTCACTTATTTTAAAATCTTATGTGACATGTGAATCATCGCTACTTTTCAATATTTATCTTATTTTCAAGGCTTTGCACTATTTAGTCAGTTTTTAACAGATCAGTTTTATATTGAGGACTGGACTGGTTCCAGAAGCAGCAGCTGCAACATGCAAAACCAGTACCTCACTATAAAAAAATGACAGGTTAAAATCTGACTACAAGTAAAATTTTTCAATTACTTTGGATATCACTATTGCTAAACTCTTCAATCATGCATTTTTTCCTGATATTCAAAGCATTTCATTTAGCTGTCATGACTTTCAGGATATTTATATATCATGGCTTTCAGGTATCCTTTACATAGATTTTCATTTAACAAACATTTAGCTTACACAAATATAAATAAATCCCCACTTAAGAAATTGATATTTCTTTCTTCTCATCGATTTCGAAGGCAAATCACATTCGTCCTCAGTTCAAAACAAATTCTGTTGTCAAGGAAATCTCAGTTAACACATGTTTTCTTTTGTTATGTTTTCAGCATTACCAACACCTGAAGACGAAACAAACCTAGTTAACTGCCGGTATGTCAAAATTTATTACGTGTTTATTTTTTAAAATAAATATCTTTACCCAAACTATTCAATCTATGGGACCATTTGTTTTAATAATTTAACTTCGGGATTTATTTCATGGTTAAATGACCAAAAATGATCTGCTACGGCCATTTAACCATGAAATAAATCCTGAAGTTCAATTATTAAAACAATTAAATGGTCCCATAGATTGAATAGTTTGGGAAAAGATATTCATTTTAAAAAATAAACATTGCGTAATGAATTTTGACATACCAGCAGTTGTTTTTAGGTTTCTTTCGTCTTCAGATGTTGGTAATGCTGAAAACATAGCAAAAGAAAAAACATGGTAACCAAGATTTCCTTGACAATAGAGCTGGTTTTGAACTGAAGACGAATGTGATTTGCCTTCGAAATCGATCTTCATTAGAAAGAAATAACATCAATTTCTAAAGTGGAGATTTAGTAACAAATATTTATATTTGTGTAATATTGCTACACTGTAACTAGGTTCTTTTTCTACGTAAACATTTCGCTTGTTCACCGAGGTTCAACATAGCCCAATCTGATCACTTCAAGTATACTCAACCTCTAAATCTGCCTTGAATGAGCTCTACTTTAGTACCAGTAACTGAAAGTGTTAATTAGTTGAGGTACCCAGCATTACTTATGAAGTAATATACTCCATGTTACATACTACTCTGGTAAGCAATATTGTGATAGGAAATGCATTGTCACACATTCACTGTCCTTGTCCCTCTGTGCAAGGGTGGCACAGTCATCTCAGGGACTTACTTTGCATTGGACAGTAAAATGCCTGATATGTTCAAAACAGTGCAACACTTTTCTGTCTTCTCTCGATGCACTGTGTTGAAACTAATTTGACTAATGCTTGCACTAGTTTAATAGTATATAAAACATGGGATTTGTTATTAGGTTAATTGATGAAAATTTATTTTTCTACACTAGCCGTGTCTAGTTTAAGCTGGATAGGTAGAGCCCAACTGAAGAATTCAATGCCATAGGGATCTGAACCAAGTGAAATGAAATGTGTAGTGTTTAACGCCCGCTTTTACTACATACGGCACCGCAGGCGGTGACACTGATGATACACGAGATAAAGATGGAGCACCGGTGGAATGAGATGGTGGGGGAAACTGGAGGTCCCGGAGAAAACTCACCCCAGCGCCGTGTTGTCCACCACAAATCTCACTTTGTGGTCAATTGCTCTTAACCATGGCTAACAGTCAGTATGACCAATTCCACAACTGAGACGTATTTTCTCCACTAGAAATTTAATGCCATAGCTGGGATTCGAACCATGGATCTCCTGGTCTGTGTGGTTACTCTCAACCATTAAGCTACCATGGCCAACCTGCCAAGATAACATTAAATTCTCCAAACTCACTCATTTTTCCACAGCAGCTCAATGGTTAAGAGCAACTGGACAGAGACAGGGAGACCTGTGCTTCAAATACCTGAGACCGGGAGACGATTTCAAATCCTGGCTATGGTATTGAATTTTTCAGTCTGACTACCTACCCAAACCTTATCCTACAAAACTAGTATGGAAGAACGACTAATTTCCATCAATTAACCTAACAATAGTGATTAACTATGAAGCTTGGGACTTAAGTACTTACAATAGTAAGTCGCCACAAACTATGTGCGTCATTCTATGCGAACCCCATTAGATTTATATAGAATAAAAAGAAGTATTTCAGAAAGTGGAGTGCCATTGTTACTAAAATTAGGCAAGTGAGTCAACCTTGTATATACTTTTCTCCACTTACAAGTTTTTTTATGAAGACTAGTTTCTGGGGACTTCTCCCCTATCGTCAGTTCTGTGGTTGACTGATGCATCCGCTGTCTGCATCATCAGTCAACCACAGAACTGACGATAGGGGAGAAGTCCCCAGAAACTAGTCCATAAAAAAACTTGTAAGTGGAGAAAAGTATATACAAGGTTGACTCACTTGGCCTAATTTTAGTACCCATTAGATTTACCAAGACAAAATGTCAGTTGGAGAACTTAATGTCATACTGGCTATGGTAGCCCAAGGTACAGCATTGAATTTTTCAGTGTGATTCAACAGAATTTAGTTTAAAAATGTCTTGAATCCAAATGTTGCATAAGTATCTCATTTACTATGAATAATTAAGTACCCTGAATTGAATAAGGAAACAGAATTTTCGGCTCTTTAGAACATGTCCACTAAGAAATTTTGTCTAAGCCCAACATTAGAGGCACGTACGAGGGCTGACAGAACCTGCCGAAATGGCAGGGGCTGACATCAATAGCAGACAATTTTCAATACTGCAAACATTGATCCAACAACTACACTACTTTGTTGCATTTATCTACATTTTAAAAAGAATCATCCGATATGACTTAATGTTGAAAAGATTAAAAAAAAAAAAAAAACTAATCAATGAACATTTAAACAATGCCGGGTCTTCTCTTATCTACATTAAAAAAATGTATAGTACTAATCTGACATCTTAATTACATATTCACTATACAACAGGATAAATCTGTTCCTGAGATCTTGCTGCCACAGGTACTCTGCAATGTGTACATCATTTTCACAGTCCAATTTTACATTCATCAACTTGAATGACATGGTCGGTACCACCTATTTTGCCCGTTCAGGTGTTAGTGATTTACTAATGATATGCAAATTTCTAGGCAATAGTTGAACCACTCAGCTACTGTGTAGCTTAAATTGTTCTCTCCAGAAGTACAGTGTAAAACATTTTGCTCCTAAGATAGCTTATTGACAAAACATGTAATCAGCATCTTGCGCAGATGGCAATTTCGTTTTTTCGAACCACATACTTTTAGCAATGGACTCCAAACACTACTCGTTATGTCCTTTCCTGCAAGAAAATAGTTGGAATTTCCACCAGTTTTGTTACGGGATGTAGGGCGGCATTGCACTCCCAGCACATTCTCATTCTGGAACTTTCGTCATACAGAAACTGCATACACTTCTCCATCTTCGCATAAAGGCACAAGATCAATAAAACTTATAAAGCAAGCCATTGGTTTCAGATACAACTTTCACCTAATAACTTTCTTTACTGAATGCCAGGGCCCCGATGGAATATTCCATTTTAAGATTTTACAATTAAGCTGCTACCTTGCTAACAATGGCACATGTACTGTGCACCTGTGAAGTTTTGAACATCTGCAAAACAGATGCTTGGGTTGTTGGTGCAAAGGTTCACAACAGAAGCTTATGCCAGTAACCATGTCATGAGCACTACAACTGCATGTTCATTTCGGCAGGTTCCGTCAGCCCTTGAGCGTGCCTCTGATGTTATACTTTACACCAAATTTCTTAGACATGTTCTAAAGAATATCAGATTTTTCTATCTAGATCGTCCTATGTGCTGCAATACAATTTTGAAGTTTAGCTGTGTCATGCTTAACATCAAGTTTTGACAGGACAGTAATAACTAATTTTGGGCAATATGATTGACACATCCAAAGAGAAAATTGTTATATATAATCTGTGGGCATAGATCTCTAGTTAAGAAAACTTAACCTATCTTCGAGAAGTTTAAAACAGAAAAATGATACTTAAATCTAGTGTGGTTTTGAGCAACACATTCAGTATCATTGAGTAAATCATTCACACCTTATTTGATTAAATTTCCAAGAATGCCTGTCATTCCTATTCACACTTAATTTGAGGGACAAAGCTGCTTCCTCTTGAAATATGGATAAATGTTTTTGGAAATCAGTGCCCAAAGCAGTGGATGAATAGGATTTGACCAGGCAAGTCTGCACAAATCTGTAGATTATTGCAAACTGGTTACAATTGTTTACATATGCAACATTTTGGCTGCAATATGAGCAGTAGAGCTAATTAACTTCCATTGTTTACAGTTCACATTGGTGAAGCTTCAAACAGAACACACTTCTGAACCC
Organism: Mantis religiosa; assembly: GCA_030765055.1. Taxonomy (NCBI): domain Eukaryota; kingdom Metazoa; phylum Arthropoda; class Insecta; order Mantodea; family Mantidae; genus Mantis; species Mantis religiosa. Next base: position 40,263,177 of record CM060956.1, on the reverse strand, counting down.
TGAAGACCTCCCAGTGAAATAAAAGCCATGAAATAAAGTCAAGACCACAGCAATTATACATGTTGCTAGAATTAACCTTATCAAGCTGATCTTAAATGTACTTGCTAACTTACCTCTTCATTTGGATTTGGACCTTGACTTGCTTTTGCTTTCACGAGGTGACTTGCTGTGTGAACGTGACTTCCCTCGGGAACTCTTGCTGTCAGAACGTGACCTGGAGCGGCTTCTGGAACGAGAGTATGATCTGCGACGAGACCTTGATCTTGAGTGGCGAGATCGGGAGCGAGATCGGCTCCTGCTGCGAGAACGACGGCGAGAGCGAGACCTGGACCTACACAAAAAAGGGCATAAACAGCAGCATTGTTATTAAATCCTATAGTCTGGATGGAGGTGAGGCAGTTTTTATGCATAAAAATGGGACCATGGCAGCTGAACACATGATGGTTCACACAAGATGTCTACACAACCTGTGAATTTCTGGAACTACATTTTCGTAAGAATTTGGAAAATAAATTATGACATCAATATCTACAGCCCTTACAAATCAGGTTATTGAATTTGATAAACGCTCCTTCACCTCCTCCCCTATAAGTTACATGTCATTCACTGCAGCTGGTAAACATGAATGTTAGGTTAAATAAGGACCTGGAACGGGTTCTTGATCGGCGAGCCCTTGAGCGTGAGCGTCGGGATCGTGAGCGACTCCTGGTTCGTGATCGTCGACGAGACCGAGAACGTGACCTACGGGGAGGAAGAGAATAATTGCTTACATTACTAACCTGATATGTTGGTTCACAATATACATTAACATTTAAACAAAACTGTCGGGTTATGGAACGAGTGGACGATCGGGTGCTGGTCACAGCGGCGGTTCACAATGCCTTCTGGAACTTTCTGCTGGAGCTAAATTACACCTGGAACGCTGGAATAATTGCACAAATGCTAATGCCGAATTCTCCACATCAAAATCGTCCATTCATTCCAAAGGATAGTAATTCATCTATTGATAACACACCTTCTCCTGCGACTATGTCGGCGGTACGGTGAAGATGGTCGTCCATATCTTGCCATCTGAACTCTCAATTCCCTTCCATCCAGAAGTCGACCATCCATTGCATCCAATGCATCCTCTGCATCTCTTTTATCGTAAAACCTGCAGCAAAAACACAGAATTGGCAACTTTTTCAAACAATTTTGGGCCTAACATAGCCTTAAGACAATTTAGTAATATCACTGACGCCATTATGACGTGGCACCAAGTGCAAAAATTTCTTAGCGTGATATAAATATTTTATTTTATATTCACCTTACAAACGCAAATCCACGGCTTTCTCGCGAAAATCTATCACGTGGTATGTAAATATCACCTACTTCACCACATCTTTCAAACACACGACGCAAATCCTCAGGCGTTGTTCTGTAGGTCAAATTATCGACCTTCAGAGAAACCATTCCCTCTATTCGAGGAGGTGGTCTTCCGTAGCTCATCTTTATAAATTATTGTTAACCGAATCAATATTCAGTGTAATCTATATGAAATTTTGAAACCCTCCTAGATTTACACCTTCTGCAACTCTCTTGCTGCGTGATTATGACCTAACTCAAGCCCGGCTAAATCAAAATGGCGGAGGCGTCCTTTTTCAAGCAAGTCCAAAGAGATGCAACTACGTAAGTCAAATGACAAACTAATTTCCTCTATTGGATTTACAGGAGCGGAACTGATGAATTTTTCATTTATCGAAGTGTACTACTTACCTGCTTTTATAACAGCATATATAGGTATTAATAATGCAGCATTAAACTGACAAATTAATAATTAGAAACTAAAAGGATATAATACCTGACTAGGTATGTGACTTTTAAAACTGCTTTAGTCAAGCAAAAATATATTTTTTAAAAATGAAATAACTAACCTCACGAATGCAAATCCTCTGCTTTCCCGCGAGAATTTATCTTTTGGAATGTAGATATCTCCCACACTACCAAATTTTTCGAAAACTGGACGCAAATCTTCTGGTGTTGTACGGTATGTTAAGTTTCCAACTTTCAATGATACCATTCCATCAATCCTAGGTGGTGGTCGTCCGTAACTCATTGTACAAAATTTCAATGAACTTTTCACGTTACACTTTAAAAATATATTCTCATTAATTTAACTTTATTATTAATAAATCACTTGTAACCTTCCTCATATCTTAGTATTCCGAAACTTTCACATTAAACAATATGGCGGAGAGACCAGCGTATGACGTCAGTTGCCATGGAAATAATTTCGCGCCAAATATTCATTCAACTTTTGAAATATGAACAAAACAAAAGAAATCCTATTGTTCAATTGATGGCCTTATAATGTTATAATTTGAAACCGTCTTTCAGAAAGTGGACATATTCTACAAGAAATTATGTATTGTGTCATAAACTGTTGAAATTTAGCATTTTCAATATTCAATGTATTATAAACTTGTAATACATTAGGAAATAAGCAGATAAAGTAGAATTTGGGGAAATAAATCTGTTTATATTTATTCTATATGCACTATGGGAGATCCTTACACTGAGGAATTTCAGCAATATATGCATCTAGCTAGGCGTCTTGCTAAGAATCTTCATGAAAGAGGTAAAGATATTGTTATACACATGATACATAATACTTAGACCTTTTGCCTTTCATTTGGCCCATTCATATTTTTTTATTTATTATTATTGTTATTATTATTATTATTATTATTATTATTATTATTATTATTATTATTATTATTATTATTATTATTATTATTATTATTATTATTATTATTATTATTATTATTATTATTATTATTATTATTATTATTATTATTATTATTATTATTATTATTATTATTATTATTATTATTATTATTATTATTATTATTATTATTATTATTATTATTATTATTATTATTATTATTATTATTATTATTATTATTATTATTATTATTAATATTATTATTATTATTATTATTATTATTATTATTTTGTTGTAATTTACGTCTTCCAACATAAATTTTATTGCTTCATAGTATTACAGGATTCCAAGCATCAGATTCCAATTTTCTGCACAAATTGTTGCTTTACTTTACACAAAAGCTGAATCATACAAAATACACTTTAAATACAAACACACAAATCCATTATGTTGCTCCATTGTATTCACATGTGGCTTCCACAAATAAAATTTGTCTACTATTATAGCATTATTGAATGGGCAGGGAGGTACTTCATTGGTTATAGTATGGATTTTATTTTTAAACCATTTTTCTTAGCACTTGTGCTATATTTTACCAACATGAAAGCACACCTTTTGTCACTCCATTTGATCAGTTGTTTAAATATATCATTGGTTGTACAATCTTTTATTTTAAATATTACATTTATGCTACACATATTGTTACCATTGTTGTACCATTCAGGTCTGAATGGTATAGTGGATATCTCAATGATACATGAATATGTTCAGCAATGTTTAGTCAGTCAAACAGGTTTCCTTAGACTTAAATTATACAATTTTTTTATTGACATGTCCATCAAAGAGAATATTATCATTTTTAACCAAAAAATTAATATTTCCTATTACAGAATTGGAAGCTAGGGATTTGCCCATTTGTGTATTTTGATAGAAAACATTGGCTGGCATTAATTTAGGGTTTAAATTTGGTATCAATATTGTATGAAATTATTTTAAATGATTTTTTTAATATTTGTTTTTAAGGAAACTTACGTTTTCTTTTGCGACTTTTAATTAACAACAGAGTTTGATACGAATTGACATCTTCCATCTGCTGTCCCTTAAACAGTGGTGCCATAAAACCTGAGTTCCATAAGATGCTGCTTTCCTAGCAAAGTTTCACAAACAAAGCTGAGATCTAGTGCTATATGAACTCTTTCTTTATTTTGTTTAAAAAGGCAGAATAGCTCAATGAGAAATCCTGGGTGTAGTGATAGGACATCTGGATGGGACCAGAGGGTTCAATGTTCAAAGGATAGACTGCTCCTTCCAGGTAGAGTAATTTATTTTTTTGTAATTTATTTCTCATCTTCCCTTTTACATCATCAAATGGAAATACAAAATAAAGATTACAATTATAAAATCCATACTGAAAAACGCCATATATTCCTAAATCCTGAAAATCCTACAATGTTGCTTGCCATTAAATAATAGTTCGGTCCCCATACACCTAACTGTAGGCTTTTATGTATTGGAGGCCCTCTACTCCTTTTTACACATTTTGCCATTTCACCTATCCTAATCTACATTTTTCTCCTAATTGTTCTTAGCCATCTTTATTATTATTATCATCTCTCTTTAACTTTCCCTAAATACTTCCTTATATTTCTCCTGCTCTTTTCCCCTTTTACTGACAAAATGTTTCTAATTACTACTTCGCCCCCAAATTGTCCCATTTACGTAGCCAAGTCTGTTCTCTCCATATCTTTGTTTGACTACAGTATAATATACAATGGAAGTCTGCATTCCACACAATGGACATTTATCTAGCTCCCTATTTTGAACTATACCTTTTTAAGTTTCTCACTCCTGTTCTTGCCCAAGCAAAACCTTTTTGTCCTATCTTATTACATATGTCTGTATATCCTTCCCTCCCCCAGGTTGTTTTTATTTCTCTATATAACCTCAGTGAGCTTTTGTCACTTGTACGGACAAAAATGTCTGTTAATATCCTCTAATCTTTACTTCTTTCTTGAAGCCTCTATACCCATACTCTGCATTTATCATAGGATGACCCATGCCTATCTGCTTCAACACGTCATTCATTTTATGTGCCCAAAATTCTCCCCAGCTACTTCTCCTTTAAATATGAAAACATTCTTTAATTATATTGCCATCTTCCAAGTTAGCAATTCTGTATAAATATTTCATTGCCCTTGACAAGATTTTAATTTAAGTAGAATGCCTGCCCAGTTCCAATTATGCTGCCTCATTAGGTGATGCTATCGGTAATCCCAATATATGTTTACAAAAGGATTTATGCACTCTGTCTCCTCTCCAAGCCTCATCTACTCCCCATTCCTGTGATACATATAACATTCTATTTTTTACTGCTGCTATATAAATCCTCTCCAACCATTTGACATTTATATCTGACAGTTTACTGTAGCATGATCTTATAACCCTCATGGTCATTTTACCTTTTGCCACAGACTTCTTTTTTTGTTCTTTCCAGCCACTATCTGAAGTCAACCTTGTCCCCAAATAATCAAATCTCCTTATCACGTCTATTTCTCTTCTATTAACCTCCCATTTCTCATCCTTATGAAACTATCCTTATTTGAAGACCATAATCTTGGTTTTGTTTTCATTCACTTTCAAACCCCATTAATTGCAATAAGAATTGGCTGCCTCAATTGCTCTCTCAGCCTCTCACTTGATATGGACCCTGGGATTTCTTTATTGTTTATAACTGGTGAATGTACCCTACAACTTATCTCCTCTAAAATACCATCAATATATATGTTAAATAATACTGAACTAAATTTACATCCCTGCCTTACTCCTATCTCTTACTCGATATAGATTTAGTTACTTTGTTGCCTGGTAGTTTTATACACAGCTCGTTCTCCTGGTATGTCTTCTTAGTTACTTGTATGAATACATGACTGCTTAATTTTATTCACAATACTTCTCTGTTAATAGAATCAAATGTCTTCTCTAGAACAATAAATATCATATATATCCTTCCCCTTTTATACATTAACACATTAAAGAAGATGTAGTTATGTTACACATTTAAAGTGTCATTTTTGTTCTGAAATGGTTATAACTTGCATAAATTTATAAGTATCCTACTTATGTACTTTTCTTCTTTGTTAACTGGTTGTTTTGTTATCAATGTTGCACAACAATTATTTGTATTCAATAATATGTTCTGTATAACTTACATCTGGTTTTGTGTGCATAATTTTAAATTACTCATCGTTGTCATCATCATCATTATCATCATTATCATCATTATTTTATCATAATTATTAATTACCATTTATTAATATTGATGTGTCTAGTACCACTAATTTTATCATTCTAATTATTTGCATCTTATCCATTATAATTGCTTCTGAGGTGATCTTCAATAACACCAACTGTGTATATTGTATAAGTGAAAATAAACTAAACTAAACTTAAAGTGTAAAATTGAAAGAAGCGTAGAGACAGTAAAGGACAACTAAGCACAAAAGTAAATCGAGAAGATATTGACACACCGTTTTTTCACAGGACATGTTTCAAGAGCTTTTGCTCTTATCATCAGCTGGTACTCGACTCAATATACTCCAGTCTGTTGGGTCCAGTATATTGAGCTATCATCAGCAGGTACTCGAGTACCAACTGATGATAAGAGCAAAAGCTCTTGAAACAACATGTCCTGTGGAAAAACAGTGTGAGTGAAGCAGTGTGTCAATATCTTCTCAATTCACTTTTGTGCTAAACTAAACTTATTGCTTACATATTTATTTACAATTGTTCTAATAATAAAGATGTTTTCCGATGTTCTCCTGCCTGGTCTAAAACCTACTTGGAACTCTGATAGTTTCTTCTCCTTCTCAACCCAATTTTGCAACCTATTTGCTGGAATTCCAGTAAAGATCTTACCTAGAATGGACAGTAAACCAATCCCTCTAAAGTTAGCTGAGTCCAGGGAGAGTATGTATGTTTTCTTGAAAGTAAGGAGGATTATTATGTTAAAGCAATTCTTTATGCATTCCAAGTCAATTTCTTTGGAGATAAGTTATAGCCGAGAACCCTAGCATTGGAATATAAGGCATTGAATTATATGAGCATGACAAGGTAGGGATAGATTGATGATTGTAAATTACATAACAGATGGTTATTCTCTGCCTTGTGGATAATGTGTGAACTGCCAGATGGGAGTCCTGGTTATCATGCAAATATATTGCTGTAGGATTACACTGGAAATCTGAATGGTAATGCTGGTAGCTTGTATTATAATTACTCGTTAAAATGATACAGAAATGAAAGGTATGGATGGGTTAATAATCAGCAAATACAGACTACCAGCTGGGTACTATACAGAAAGTACTAGAACCTCTATCCCTCCTTCAACACATATGCCGTAAGGATTTGCAAAGGAAAGGGTATAGAATTTTTTAGCACATTTTACCTCACCAGTTATGCAGCACATCTCTCTGATCCGGGCATTTACCTGAGTTGGCAAATGTGTCTACATGAATGGAATTGGATTTAAAAATGAAATGTATTTTTCCTGAAGTCTGGAGTATATTGACTGACAAAGTGTCGAAGGTCATTTCTTTGATTCTTTACACAATTGCATATCAAATGACGAACTGGAAGTAGGTACAGGATCCAGTTCCAAACGCTTTTCTGAGTCAGTGGAATGAGGGTTGAGGGAAAAGGTGAAGCCCTTAAAAAAGAGGAATGCCAGGAATGGGTAACTTGGAAGTATCTCGTGTTGATATTCTGAATCCACTGGCTATAATTCTGAAGGAACTCTTTAAAAAAAAAAAAAAAAAAATCCTTTCCAGGGTTTTGAGTTGAGGATCTAAGGTTGATTCATGGGATGAGTGATGAGGTAAAGAGATTGGCATTTTGTTTCTTTCTTGGCTGTTAGATAGTTGTTGTTGAGGAATAAGGAAGAGGAAAAGCAGGATTCTTACTCTGTGATGTGGCTATAGCCACATAGTATTTAAGGAATTAAACATTTTACCTCTCCCTTCCATATATACTCTGGAAACATTATGCTTCATCTATAAAAATAGAAATCTCTTTAAAACAAATGACATGTATCACACACACAACACCAGATCATTTAATCACATACATACCACATTCTGTCGCACCAATAAGAGTCGCAGTAGCTTTACTCACCATGGGACTAGCCTATACAATACATTACCTGGACATTTCAAAGATCAGATCTGTAGCAAATTTAAATGTTCATTAACAAAATCACTCTTAAAACATGTACCTTTTAGCATCAGCATCCAGGAATTTAAAGACAAATTTGTAATAACTTTGTAAATATTACTTCTTGTATAAGCTACCTCATATTGTACATACTGTTGTATATAGTATTATGTTATATATAATTATGTAGTATTACTGACGAAGCCATGATTTATGTATAAATATATATATATATATATATATATATATGAAGCTCTAGTTAGGACAAGAATTGTACTTGCTCAATTCGAAACAAATTTGCAGATACATACACATAATACAAGAAGTAAATCAGATCTACGCATTATAAGCCACAATATAACTTTATTCACACATAGCTTCGAACATAAAGCAGTATTATTATATAACAAACTACCCGATGGCATTAAAAGTATAACATCGGAAAAAAGGTTTAAACTGACTGTAAAATTATTTTTAAGAGAAGGTTGCTATTATTCAGTGGAAGAATACTTAAAACATGATCAACATATCAATGTTTCCTAAAATGATGTTTGTGAATAAATACCTGTGCAACTTCGGAGGTGATACTTGTAATATTCAGAAAAGCTGTAAAAAATATCCTACTAAAAGTAATGTCACAGACAACAAATGGGTTTATAAGAAGTAAAATTAAATAATAAAGTAAATATTGATTTTTTTTGGGGTAAAAATTATGTCTCTTACAGCCTAGTTCTTAAAAATGTAATACATTAAACTATTATGTGACCTAAGTTGCATTATTCTTAATTACTATTTGTATTATTATTCTGTTAATTACTACTGCATTACTTTAATCACTATTGTATTATTTAACTACTATTGTATTATTTAATTACCATTGTATTATTCATAATTGTATTACTCATAAGAAATGTATTATTCTTATGGGTACAAATTTGACGAAGCCATGAATATTGTATATTCCTAAGGTGAATAAAACTATCTATCTATCTATCTAATTATCAAAGGATTCCTCTAGTTTACAGAGAATTATCTTCAGAATTTGACCCACTTAATTCTTCTGTGAAAGTTTAAAACTTTATATTGTGACATTTTCATTTTCATGTGAGCTAGTAGCCATCATGTTTATTAAAACCAGCCCAATATAAACACTTCTCTTTGCAACATTTAATAAGCCAATAAACCTTGAACTTGAAGAAAAATCACAAGAATTCTGAATTTTAATAAAGTAGACAAACACCAGGACTTGAAATGTACATTAAAACACAAAAAAGATTTGTACAAGAAATAAAAAAAGTTAAAAGAAAACTACCTATTGCAAAAGAAAATCTATAACATCCCATTAATCAATAGAAAGTAATACTTCTCTAAAGTAACTGTTTGGCAACAAAATTGTAAAACATTATTTTATCAGATTCTAGAGCGGCAATCCAAGCAATAGCTTTAACTTGGAATAAAAAAAAATCATTGTTTGGTTAAACAGATACAAAATTTAAGTAAGATTCCATGGATTCTTGCACATTGTGGATTACGTAACAATGAGAAGGCGGACATCCTAGAAAAAAATTCAAAATAAGATGCAATCAGAAGTACCACTGGAATTAGCTAAATGTATCATCAAGAAGAAAATGAATAATAATTTTAAAACTAAATTAACAAAAATATATTCAATTCCAAAGGAGAAAAATTCTTAGAAAACTTAGAATTAATTCCTGAACTACCGCAAAAATCAGCTGGTGCCATGTTCAGACTTACCACTATATATGACTGTCTCAGTAAACTTTCCTTCTTCAACTTCCCTACTTGTACCATTATTGTGGAGTTAGGGGATTCTTGTTCCTCTATCCCTTTTAAGGTCAGGCCTGTGGATCCAATAAAGAACCAGGATAGGGGATGAGCCCAATGCCTGGAGTGAAGGTGAAGAAAGTGGATGATATGTACAATAGCGAAATGAATGGTAGGAAACATGATGATGGTGCAATTGGTGGAATGCTGTTGGGGGAAACCAGAGGATCTAGAGAAAACCTGTCCCAGCACAATGTTGTCCACTACAAATCTCACCACAAATCTTGCGGTTGCCTGGGATCTTGGTGAGAACCAAGTGGTCTAACGACTCAGCATGGTACAGCACTGTCTCAGCAAACATCTGCATAGATTTGGATTATCAACTCCAAATTGTCTGTTATGCAACAAGGAAGAGGAAACGAATAAGGAATATCTATCTATATGTGAATAACTTAAAAACTATCCAGACTTGACCTCAAAATATTGGGAGGCAAGAAAGAGAACGGCTTTGTTGCTAAATACCGGAGCATTAACTACTACATACTACATACATATATATTGTGATATTAGTACCAAATTATTTGGAAAGTTAATGAGAAAAATACTGAGTTCATTATCAACTCATCTAAAAAGGGCTGCAAGTGTTACATTCACATGACTTTCTCTACTTGTTAGATATATAGCTCTTACAACTTTTCTTACGAACCTTGTTTTATCTACAAGAGAACTCTCATTAATCTAGATTTCTGTTTATCTCAATTGAGATTTTGCTTGCTTTGCTTTAATGCTTCTCAAATACAGAAAATAAAAATGAGTATAATATTGAGTTTAGGTGCCAAAAACTGTTATTTTCTTATGCTTGTTGGTAACAAAATAAATGTTTGTATAGTTTAGCAGTTCATATTCATTTAATAGTTACCAAGTTATCCAAATTTATGTTAATCTAGATTACCTTACACCCTTTGATAAAGAAATGAAAGACTCTGGAAATGTACAGTCCACATCGTTTCCATGGCCGGCGTACAATGGCACCTCTTTAGCTTCATCCTACTGAATCCTTTCATAATTATAACAATAGTGAGAATGTTCACACATTGTGTATTCTTTCATATGTTTTGTGCATATTCCCATAGGCAATCCTCCCTTTTTTTGCACACTGTAATGTATGCCAAAAACTGAGTCTCATAATTCACTCGTAATTGACTTTCAGTTACTAAATGTGATAGCCAAGCGGTAATAGGTAAGTATGTAGGAGCTAGACCAACAAAGGTTCAATCCCGAACATCATTTTAATTTTTTTTTAATTGTAGAAATGCGAAATGTGTATTATGCACTTTGTAATATAACTTCAAATTGCTAAGGTTTACTTGTTTTTATGGCATTTTTGCTTATAAATACTCTGTTTTTAAACTAAATGAAATATTTTATTCCTATATGTAAATTCAAATAAAAATGGAAATCAACTTAGTATCGGGAGTGTAGATCTCTGCTTCCATTACTGACCTCATCTACGTGGCATGGATAAGACCAAATGCCTAGTGAAATTTTCATGAGAGGATACTTCGCAATAAATGCCAGCACCATTCATAACAGATATTGATATTGATATTGATTGATATTGATAGTTTATTGATCCAGTTTATCAGATGTACATTGATTTTGGACACGTCATTTCTATACAAATTTAACAATTATGCTAGTACCAAATTCTTACATATATAATTTACAATTCATCTAGGCTGTATATACATTTATTTAACAAATATTGTTTTAATTTACTTTTAAATTTTGGTTTTGAGCTATTCGTCAAAATTTTTATCTCACTAGGTAGTTTATTATACAGTTTGATCCCTCTGATATTAATGTCCTTTTCAGTGACACACCTGTTAATATTATACATGTGATAGTTATCACCATTTCTTGTACTATAGTCGTGAATTTGGTTGTTTCGTACTAATGTAAGTCTATCGGTTATGAATAATATAGTTCTGTATATATACAGAGAATAGACTGTGAACATATTTTCAGTTTTAAATGTTTCTCTGCATGATTCCCTTCCTTTTAAGCTATAAATCAATCTAATACATTTCTTCTGTAGAATTAGTAACATGTCCATGTGACATTTTGCAGCTGTACCCCATATTTCGATCCCGTAGTTAAAGTAAGGATATATACATCCAAAATAAATCATCTGCAGAAGCCTAGTGTCTTTGTAACTTTGAAAATACCTAAGCAAGTATATAGATTTACTAATTTTATTACATATATAATCTATATGTTTACCCCATGTTAACTGTTTATCAACAATTATTCCAAGAAACCTATATGATTTTACTTCTTCAATGGTGGTGGTGTTTATTTGCAATTCTGTATTGGAGGTAGTTTTTCTTGATGTATTGGGCCACATTACTTTAGTTTTTAGTATGTTACATTTTAAATTTACGGATTCAAAGTATTTGATTAGGGTATTAGCAGTGTGATTTAAATTTTTGTTTAGAGCTTCCAATGTCTTGTTCCAGCATATGGCAGTTGTGTCATCTGCGTAAGTTATTATAGCTGTATTTTGTGGACAAATAATATCATTAACATATATAATGAAAAGCAGAGGCCCTAGTACTGTTCCCTGAGGTACTCCATATTTTACTGTTTCTATTTTTGATTGAATTTTGTTTACAATTTTTCCCGTTTTATGATTTACTTCTGTATATTGCTTCCGACCAGTTAGGTAGCTGGAAAACAATTCTAGAGGTAGTCCCCTTATCCCATAATTTCTTAGTTTGTGTAATAAGATGCTATGGTCAACACAGTCAAATGCTTTAGTCAGGTCGAAAAATAGTGAGCTTACCTTATCATTAGATTCTAACTTACTTGTTATTTCATGTATATACTGTATGACTGCAGAGACTGTGGAACAACCTTTTCTAAACCCATGTTGAAAATCTTGTAGTACATTATGTTTATTTAAATACTTAATTAATCTTTCTAATAAAATTCTTTCAAAAAGCTTAGCTATTTCTGATGTTAAGGTGATCGGCCTGTAGTTACTGACATCCTGTTCATCCCCTTTTTTAAATATTGGTTTGACTAATCCTAGTTTCAAAATTTCAGGAAATTGACCAACTTCAATGGAGTAGTTAATCAGGTGTGTTAAACATTTTGAAATAGCTGTTTTACATTGTTTTAAAATAACTGGACTAATATCATCCCATCCACTACTTGCTTTTTTAGGTAGTTTGTTTATTATGTTGGTGATTTCGTTTTCTGTTGTTGGTTCAAGGAATATTGATGATTTGATGCCGATGTCATTGTTTGCATATACATTAGGAGACAGTCTATTATGTGAAGCTACGTTTATAAAAAATTCATTAAATTTCTGACATATGATTGTTGGATCTTGTATTAATTTCCCATCTATGTTTAGGCTTATGTTTTGATGCAGCTTTTTGTTTTCCCTACACTCATTAATTAGGTTCCAAGTTGTTCTGCTAGGGTTATTTGACTGATTTATTTGTTCTCTATAAGTGGCTATCCTTGCATTTAGAAGACTGTTTATATACTCCTGTTTGGCATCTTTGTATTTACTTTTATAATGGTCTGAGAGAGTGCTTTTATATAGGGCATGCATGTTTTTCATTTTTTCTTTGGATTTAACTACTTCAAATGGCAGTTTAACTCTTTTCTTCCTGGCTTTATTTACTCTAACTTTTTTGAGTGGACATGTAGCTTCAAAATGAATCCTAAACTTATTATAAAATTCATTCCATTTATCATTAACATATGATTGAGCCAGAGTGTTTATACAACCAATACTAAGGCAATTTTGTAATAAAATTGCATTTTGAAAACGATAAGAATATATTATTTACATTTTTATAAATGAATGTGTTTACAATATTATTTATCTTCTACAAGAAAAATATAAGGCATTGCTATTAAAGTAACAATAATAAAAAATAACATGCACAACAAGGATTTGAACTCGTGTTGGTCCACTTACGAGACACATGCGCTTTACCGCTTGGCTACCATGCATATGGCCAAACCACAAAGCATCTCCATCTCTATCACATGGTATCAAAGTGTAATTGGAAAAATTAATTATTATTTCACACTAGCCGTGTGTGTAGATCAAAGTATGGAAAGGTAGAGTTACAGTCAGAATGAAAACTTCAATGCCATAGCTGGTTACTTCTTCTTTGCATATGAAAATATTCTTTAATTATATTGCCATCTTCCAAGTTAGCAATTCTGTATAAATATTTCATTGCCCTTGACAAGATTTTAATTTTAGTAGAATGCCTGCCCAGTTCCAATTATGCTGCCCCATTAGGTGATGCTATCAGCAATCCCAATATATATTTACAAAAGGATTTATGCACTCTATCAGTCTCTCTCCAAGTCTCATCTACTTCCCATACCTCTGATCCATGTAACATTTAATCCAGGTAAATGTGGTTCTATTGTAACTTCTCTTGAGTTGTGTATCACATAAACAGAATTTTCCATTTGGGTTCAGGTATAATTAATTACTGATAACTGAAACTTTTTAAAAATGTGAGATTTTACTATGTTTGAAAACTACAATCTACAGCATTATATGTACTAATTTATTATTACCTGGCATTGCATTAGTACACTTTTAGAATGGGATTGAAAATAACGGTAGTGGTGATTTTTGTAAGTCATTAAATAGATTAATTTTTACTTATAACTAGAAGATAAGTATTTAAGTTTGAATTTAGGAGTCACTATGTTTACACTCAGTCTTCACTTACTTGTTGTTGTATAATTGAAACGTTTTCAAGATCATTCGATCTCATCCTCAGCTGTTTGGTGACTAGATGAACCTTCCTCTTCTTCCACTGCTACGGAGCTCCGATCACTCTGCCATCTGGTGTTAGGGGCACTAAGTTTTATACTTCATTTAATTACGGGATTTCAAAATTTATAACTTTATCACGGTTTTTGTTTATGAATATTTTTTCCCAAATATCCAATTCTATGGGTGTACTTAAAGATTTTAACAGTTTAATGTTGTGGCCAATGTTGTGGTTTTCTGTCCAAAAATGGTGTGAAACTGCAGATTTTTCTGTTTGTTCCAACTTAATGTTCCTCTGGTGTTCTTTTTGCCTGGTTAACAAGTTTCTCTTAGTTTTTCCTATGTAGCTTTTTTCACATGTTTCACAATTAATCTGATAAATTCCTGATTTCAAAGTGTTGGGGATTGTATTTTTCAGTGGTTTATTTAGCAGGTTCCTCAGACTGAATTTGTTTTGGGGTGCTAGTTTTAAGTTAAGTCTTTTGAAGATTCGTTCATATTTTCTAAAAGCCCATGGATGGTAGGTGAATTTTCTATATTGCCAATTTGTGTTATTAAGTGGTGTCAGAGTGGTATTTTTTGATCTTATCTTCAGTTTTTCTTTCTTCTTCATCATGTTCCTTATGATGGCTGGGTTGAATCCATTTAATACTGCTATGTCTTTTATGTGTTGTTGTTCTTTCAAAAATTCATCCTTACTCAGTGGGACGTTGTATAGCCGGTGAATTAGACTTCTAAAGGCAGCTAGTTGATGTGAAACTGGGTTGTATTCATTTTTCTTTATATAATTATCTATGTGTGTGGGCTTCCTGTATATTCCAAAATCTACACCATGACAATTTCTAGTTATCTTGAGGTCCAAAAAGGGTAGGGTGTTGTCTCTTTCTACTTCCATAGTAAATTGGATGTGATTATCTTGCAGGTTTAGTAACCTTAGAGAATCTTCTCTAAGTTTTTCCGGAATGATAGCAAAAACATCATCAACATATCTCTGCCAAAATTTATAAATCTGTGGGAAGGCCTTTACTATGTGTGTTTCAAAATAGCACATGTATAGGTCTGCTAAAATAGGCGAAAGTGGGCTCTCCATTGCTAATCCTTTTGATTGTCTGTAGAATTTTTGGTTAAACATGAAGTAATTATTCCTTATGCATAAATCTGTAAGATTGATAATGTCATCTATTTCTCTGGGATCCGTTGTAGTCTGGGTTAGCCATTTTTTGAGGAATGTAGGTATTTTTTCTACTGGAATGCTTGTAAAAAGTGCCTTAACGTCAAAAGAAACAAGTATGTGATTTTCCAGGATGTTGTATTTCTGTAGGTGATTTATCAATTCTAAGGAGTTTTTTATTCCCAAACTTTAAAATTTGTCATATGATTTTAATTTTCTTACTAACCATTTTGCTATGTGGTATGTAGGTGAATTAATGCCATTGATGATGGGTCTCATGCTGTTGTCTTGTTTGTGGATTTTTGGCAGACAGTACAACCTTGGTAGTGTGGGTTGGAAGATTTTAAGTTGTATTTTTCAGATGGACTTAATGTTTTTGTAATTGATAAAGCTTTATTAACAGAAGTGATACTTTTGGATAATGGATTTTTTGGAATTTTTTCATATTCTGGACTGTCTAACATAAGGATAACTAGAAATCGTCATGGTGTAGATTTTGGAATATACAGGAAGCCCACACACATAGATAATTACATAAAGAAAAATGAATACAACCCAGTTTCACATCAACTAGCTGCCTTTAGAAGTCTAATTCACCAGCTATACAACGTCCCACTGAGTAAGGATGAATTTTTGAAAGAACAACAACACATAAAAGACATAGCGGTATTAAATGGATTCAACCCAGCCATCATAAGGAACATGATGAAGAGGAAAGAAAAACTGAAGATAAGATCAAAAAATACCACTCTGGCACCACTTAATAACACAAATTGGCAATATAGAAAATTCACCTACCATCCATGGGCTTTTAGAAAATTTGAACGAATCTTCAAAAGACTAAACTTAAAACTAGCACCCCAAAACAAATTCAGTCTGAGGAACCTGCTAAATAAACCACTGAAAAATACAATCCCCAACACTTTGAAATCAGGAATTTATCAGATTAATTGTGAAACCTGTGAAAAAAGCTACACAGGAAAAACTAAGAGAAACTTATTAAATTTTAGATGAGTCGCGTTTTTTAACACATCTGCTTCACTTTCGAAACGAATAACGAAAGTGAAGCAGATGTGTTAAAAAACGCGACTCATCTAAAATTTAATAATTTTTCGCTTCACTGTGGTGTTCCAATACAGCTGAATCTCGATATAAGAGAAACTTGTTAACCAGGCAAAAAGAACACCAGAGGAACATTAAGTTGAAACAAACAGAAAAATCTGCAGTTTCACACCATTTTTGGACAGAAAACCACAACATTGGCCACAACATTAAACTGTTAAAATCTTTAAGTACACCCATAGAATTGGATATTTGGGAAAAAATATTCATAAACAAAAACCGTGATAAAGTTATAAATTTTGAAATCCCGTAATTAAATGAAGTATTAAAACTTAGTGCCCCTAACACCAGATGGCAGAGTGATCGGAGCTCCGTAGCAGTGGAAGAAGAGGAAGGTTCACCTAGTCACCAAACAGCTGAGGATGAGATCGAATGATCTTGAAAACGTTTCAATTATACAACAACAAGTAAGTGAAGACTGAGTGTAAACATAGTGACTCCTAAATTCAAACTTAAATATGAAGAATACTTCACTGTTAATAATGCTTCTGCTTTTAATATTTAGAAGAGAAGTGTTCAAAGATTTCTTCATATAGTCAAATAGTGACAATTTGTGCATTAGGGGTTGAAAAGTATGAGCATGGTAGCTTTTAGTTGTACGTATCCTATCATTTTTGCTGAGTCTTCTAGTACAAATGCACAATTTTGTACCCTGGTTGACCAAGCAATATAGTTTTATGTATAAGCAGTTGAAAATAAAGGATAGCTTTTCAAAATGTTGAATACTATGTAGTTCAAAACAAGTGATTTTTGGAAACTATGATGTAACTAATGATTTGTGCCAGCTGCTGTTGTATGATTGTGTAATATTTTGACCATATGGTTTAAGCAGATTAGATTTCTACGTAAGTTGATTGAAAATATGGTACAGATAGTTTATTAGAGTTGTAAGGTAACTTAAAATGTTTCTGGTATTATGGTATACATGTATAAAGTTTCATCGAGATAGGCCAAGAATACTGATTTTGTGTTAGGGGTTCAAAATAGGGATTAAATATAAGAATAGCTTGGGTTCAAAATAGGGATTAAATATAAGAATAGCTATTCCTTTCTTGGAAGTGTTGAAAACAGTGTTGTTATGATAAATTAACTTTAAAGAGAGTCGATTAAAGACACTAGACAACACTTACTTTTAAATTTTTCCGGAACATGTTTCTGAGGCTTTGCCTCTATCATCGGCCGGCTCTCGACTGGTTCTCGTTGGTGTAGCTGACAATATTTTGTCACAGGTCTCTTCTGGTGGCGGTTCAAGGAACTTGCTGAACAAATCTTTCTGGGGGATATCGAAATTGAATACTTTGTTCCTATTTTTTGAAATGAAGATTTGTTCCCATGTGGATAGTTCTTGTTTTCCTGATGTATGTTTTAGTAGTTTTGGTTCTGGATTTATGTTGTGGTTTTTTTCCCAAAAATGTGTGGCAACTGCTGATTTTTCTAATTGTTTATATTTTATGTTTCTAAAGTGTTCCTTTGCTCTTGTTTCTAAATTTCTTTTGGTTTTTCCAATATAAATTTGACTACAGTCATTGCATTCGATTTGATATATACCAGATTTTTTGTTAGATGGAATGGCATCTTTGATGTTTGAGCAAATTAGGTTTTTTAAGGAGAAATGGTTGACTGGTGCTAGTTGAATGTTTTTTTTTTTTTTGAAGACTTTTTTGAATTTATCATAGGCCCATGGATGGTAAGTGAATTTTTTGAAAATCATATTAGTTTCTGAAGCTGAGAGGGTTGTGGTTTCCTTTAGTAGCTTCTTCTTTTTTGCTAAGTTCACTTTTTTGTCCACTAATGATTTGGGAAAGTTATTTTTTTGTGCTATTTCAATTATTTTGTTGTATTCTGTTTTGTATTCTTCTGCTGTGAGAGGGATGTTTACCAGTCTGTGTGCTAAACTATTGAAGATTGCCTGTTTGTGGGATCTTGGGTTGTAGCCATTAGCTTTTATGTAGTTGTCTGTCTGTGTTGGTTTTCTGTAAATGCCAAAGTTTAGTCTGTTTTTATTCCTCATTATTTTTAGATCCAAAAATGGTAAATGCTCATCTTTCTCTATTTCTACAGTGAATTTGATGCTTTTTTCTTGGATAAAAAAAATTTAAAAGTAAGTGTTGTCTTAGTGTCTTTAATCGACTCTCTTTAAAGTTAATAAGAATAGCTTATTAGTTTTGTCAGTTACCAGAATCCAAATGTACTTGGTTTTGACAAAATATTACTTAAATGCTGAACATATGCATATACTATGAAATAGAATTGAAATTTGGAGACAATATGAAAAAGAAACTCATAATTCTGCAGTTTTCAATTTGTTGGAAATATTTATAGCTTGTAACTATCTGGAAAAACAGGACTTTTCAATGGTGAAAGAATTACCAAAATAGGTTGACCAGTTTTTGAGATTAACGTGCAAGCATGAGCACATACAAATTTTCTCTCTGTATAATATTAGTATAGATAAGGAATAGACAAACATCTGAAAGTAATTTGCCCTCAAGGTACATAATGTTGGCCACTTGATGGTTTCCTGTAGAAACTGATATTTTTGGAAATTGAGAAAAAGTGTTACTTTTGACCTCTAGTCTCGATTATTTGAAGTAATGAGGGAGAAGACGCATGAACAATCATGAACCCATAGTTTAACATTTTTAAGGTAAAACATATGTAAATAGCAAATTACTTATAAAGTTTATTTTCAGTCATGCATTCTTTGTTGAAAACCTTATTCAGTTTCTGTGGATATGAACTGAAGGCCTGTATGTGTTTTAAAATAGTCTGTGATGTTGCTCTGCTTCTGAGAGGAAATAACATTTTTTTTGGCCAGTACTTCATTTTTCTTGAAGTAATGTCATTGTACTGAAACCCCCTCTGCCCAATATGATCTAGAAGAGTTTCAACACACTGCAGTGCAGTACTATGACCCACAAGACCATTTGTCTTCATCCCCACTTTCTTGTTTTGTTGTGAAGCAGCAGTCATAATTTCAGTGTCATGCATGTACTAGGTTCACATGCGTCTATCTTCAACCACTCATTTAAGCTTTTTGTAAACAATGTCTTTAAACCTATTTTAAATCCATTGTCGGTTTCATTAATTATGCAGTTGCTATTTCATCACTGAAATTTTGAAAATCACTTTCTTCTCTATCTGGAAGAATTTACTCCATGAATGAAGTAGTGAGGGCAATGCCGTGGCCAAGCAGTTAGACTGCCTGCTCTCACCAAAGTGGTCTGGGTTCAATCCCAGGTGACCACAGAGTGAGATTTGTGGTGTACAGCACGCTGGGATGGGTTTTCTTCAGGTCCTCCAGTTTCCCCTGCCAGCAGTCCTCCAATTGCTCCACCATCATCTTTTCTATCATTTCATCTCAGCTTCATTCTGTCATCCACTTCTCTTACTCTCATACTAGGTATCGGGCTGATCATCCATCCTGGATTCTCTCTCTCACTGATCCATAGATTCCATTCCTCAACCTGCCATCTATGGGCATAAGGGTTAAGAGGAAAAAGAATACCCATGCAGTGGTATAAGAGGGGCAGTTAAAGAAGAACGAGTAGTGTAGTGTACATGCGTACGTGGGGCATGTGTGTGTGTGGCTTGACACCCTACCAGGCATTAAAAATATTATATGATATATAGAATTGTCACCTTCTTCCAGAATGCCAACAAATCATCAACTAGCATTCTCAGTAGACCAGTCCATTAGCACTGTTTTACCAATGCAATTACCCCTTGATCCATTGACTGTAAAATGGCAGTCACATTAGGGGATAAACACTTTGTTACAAAGAGTCCATCATCAGATACAAGAATGCTCTCATTGGGATGTGGAGGGGCATTATCAAGCAATAGAAGTCTTTTATTGCAATCCTTTCTTTTCTAATTAAGAAATTGCAGAACTTGTGGTACTTAATTTCTGTGGAACCAATTTTTGAAAATTTGATTATCCAGCCATGCTCATATTTTATTGTAATAATGCATGAGAAGATCTTTAGCTATGATACCTTTGAATGCTCAGGGTTGTTATGCTTTAGCAATCACTGGTACTTTTACTTTGTGGTTCCCAGGAGTACAAGTAGTACATGAAATTATGTTGGATAGAGTCGACATAAAAAATTCAATGCCATGGCCAGGATTTGAACCACGGATCTCCTGGTTTCTGTCCAGTCGCTCTTAACCTTTGAGCTACCATGGCCAATGTGCCGTCCTGACAAATTCTCCGGCTTCATTCTGTCATTAAATTCTCATAGTAAGTCGCCATAAACGGTGTATCTCGGATGCGAGAGCCCCTAGTGGTCTACCGGGGAAATATACGAGTCAAATGGAGAATTTAATGTCAGGACGGCACGTTGGCCATGGTAGCTCAAAGTTTAAGAGCGACTGGATGGAAACCAGGAGATCCATGGTTCAAATCCCGGCCATGGCATTGAATTTTTCATGTTGACTCTATCCGGGTGTATCTCGGATGCAAGTGCCCCTAGTGGTCTACCGGGGAAATATACGAGTCAAATGGAGAATTTAATGTCAGGATGGCACGTTGGTCATGGTAGCTCAAAGGTAAAGAGCGACTGGATGGAAACCAGGAGATCCGTGGTTCAAATCCCGGCCATGGCATTGAATTTTTCATGTCGACTCCATCCGTCAAAAACCTTAGCCTATAAACGGCTAGTGTGGAGAAATGATTAATTTCCATCAATTAACTAAAATAATAAGAGTTAAATGATGAAGCCTGGGACTTAAGTACTTACGATAGTAAGTCGCCACAAACAGTGTATCTCAGATGCGAGAGCCCCTAGTGGTCTACCGGGGAAATATACGAGTCAAATGGAGAATTTAATGTCAGTATGGCACGTTGGCCATGGTAGCTCAAAGGTTAAGAGCGACTGGACAGAAACCAGGAGATCCGTGGCTCAAATCCCGGCCATGGCATTGAATTTTTCATGTCGACTCTATCCATCAAAAACCTTAGTCTATAAACGGCTAGTGTGGAGAAATGATTAATTTCCATCAATTAACTAAAATGAAATTATGTGTTCTTTAGATGATTTACATATATGGAGAAGCACAAACTTTGCTCTTAAAAGCAAGGATTTTTGTTAGTAAAGATTTTCAATACAAACCACTTTCGTCTGGATTATAAATTTCCATAAATTTATGGAAATCTCTCTGGAAGGAATCAGCTGCTGCAACATTTGCATAAGTACAGCAAGTTCACGAATCTTGTGACATTGTTTGAATCTGGTTAGCTAACCAATGAGGCATTAAATTCTCCCTCTAATTCTAGAGCTTCATGAAAAAAATGTAGCCTTTTCAGGACACATTGCACCTCAAACTTTGACACCTTCTGCTGGTTTTTGGCTAAACCATTGTGAAAGAGCTGCATCTAAGTCATTGAATGACTTTTCATGCTTTTTTGTGCAGATGGTCCAGATTTAGATAACATTTTCTGATAAAATACTGTACTTTCTGCTTATTCTTTTCAATGTCCTGAACAGGCTGCATTCCAATCCTATAATTAGCACTTAGTTATGTAACAGTTTCCTCCTTCTCAAATCTTTCAATTCAATTCAAATTTTTGTTTTAATCTCAACACTTTTTTTCCCCCCAGTTTCTCCATCTCTTTTACAAATTTAATTTGATTTGTTAATACTTACATGCTGATTAACATCAGAAAAACCGAACTTGTTTTCTATTTACATGGATCAGGCTAGCTGATAATAGAAAAAGTAGTCATTTAAACAATGGAAATGGCACTTATTATCATGCTACGAAAATTGAAGTTATATACGTATAACTGAAATAATCCCATGGTGTTCACATTCATTTCCCAAATGAAGTAATTAAGATGTCACTTTCCACTGTTTTTTGTAACTAAAAGACTCATCTGGCACTAATTTCATTAAGTAGGTGTATTCTGAAATATATTGGTGAAAAGAAGCTTTATTTATATATACCTATATTTAATACATATTTCTTCTTTTTTAGATCTCTATATTTACAGAAAATGGATAAGAAAGATCAGCAGTCTTGACTCTGATGATCTGACTGTCAAAAAGAATCGAAATTTTTTCTTCAAGTACATGCTACATGTTCTACAGGATGGGCGCCTTGAAGGACCATTCTCTAAGTTACAGATTGAAACAGAAAAAAAAGATTTAGGGGTTAGTGCAAATTTTTTTTTATAAAATGACCTGGTTAGATAGTTCTCAAATATGTTCTTAATAACATTTGATGATGATGATGATGATGATGATGATGATGATGATGATGATGATGATGATGATGATGATGATGATAAGGTAATATAGAAGAACCTTGTTTATTTGGCTCTTATGATTCTGGATTGATTTTACTTGCTTTTTTACCATAATATGTGCATCCTTTGCATTTGATTGTAATGTTAACAATAAAGGGAATCCAGAGAATGCCATTGGCTGCATTCTTTAAGCAATGCAAAATAATTCAACTAAAGTGTAAGATGATAAGTTTCATTTGATTTAATAACAGTCCTAATAACACTGATAGAGACTCATCCAGATGGCTTTCAATAATCTTTTCTTCTGCTGTTTCTTCCAAATTTCATTGCCTAAAGTTTGCACTAATTTAAATTTTGTTTCCAAATTATATTGATTTTCATTAATAGAGGTCACCTCGGTCCCACCAGTCCAGATAAACAAGGTTTATTGTAAGAAAAGTCAATTCAAAATACAAAGAAAAATCTGATGCACTGCACTCAGCCTTTTTCTATTTACTTTTGTATCCACTATTATTACAAATACTTATTCTTTTATCGTTTCCTGTTAAATGAGATAAATGATTGTAAAAATGGTTTTACTACATATTTCCCTATAGTCTGACTTTTTATTGATGGCGTTGACATTCCATTCTCTTTCCACGGACAGGACATAAAAATGAATTTCAATTTGAGTAAAGCATTAATGTTAGAAAATTCAAACCACTAACAAGGAATAATTTGAAAACAGTTATCTCCACAAAAATATCTGACATACATTCTATGCTTTAACATCTATATTTTTGTGTAGTAAGATTCTGTCTATCTCTTGTGGTTCACCAGTTAAGCAAAGATCATACAAAATTATAACTTCAGAGGCTATTGCACAAAATTCAGGATGTACATTTGATTTATCAAAAAATATCTTAAGAGTATTGTAATTTAATCAAAAGCATTAGGCTTTTTGAGAAAAATCAACCTTTTTATGAAGATGTTCCATGTAAGGGGTAGGTCACGCACGCACATTTTTAAAATGCTTTCACCTCCTTGGATTCAAGGGACTGCAAAATGTATATTTTCACTAAAATCTTGGTATCAAATTTTCAGGTGTAATGCGATACTTTCCTCACCTTCTATGTATGTGATAAAGTAAAATTACACCAAGATGTATAAATGATTAGAATGATTAAATGAAAATTGAAATACAAAAGAAACTACCCTAAAAGAATACATAAAATCCAAAAAAAATTGGACAGATTTTGCTTAAAAAATCATTATTTACAAATGTACAATTTACACTAATTCATGATATAGGAATATTTTTATTTGTGTAATATTTATTACTCTACTGTAACTAGCTTCATTTTCTGTGTAATCATCATGATATAGGAATTTATCTGCACTATAGTCCTTTAAGAAATTCCATTAAACCCTTTCTGAATTTAGGTTAGATTCAGTTTAACTTTATGTTGGGGTAGTTTGTTATATAAATGTATATGTCTAATGCTCAGAATTTGATAATAAAATCATTCTTCTTGGTTCCCAGTATTAAGGGGCTAGAATATCTTGATTTTTGAGAATTTCACATACAGTTAGGTGATACATGTTCATTAGGTCATCTTTACCACACAAACAGCACTGTAGGGAAGTCAAATTTTGAACAAATGTCAACTAAATCATGTCCTGTGATTATTAATGAACATTGCAACACATGACTTTTTAGGTAGATCTGGAATTGTTTTAAGTTTATTTTGGAGATTCTTCCAATTAAGTTTATCAGAGAAAATAAGCTATTTGTCATAATTGGCTGTGAAGATGTTTTTAATTAATCTTTTAACTCTTTCATAGGCAATATTTTGTTTAGTTCGAGCAATTTTGGAATCCTTCTTGGCTTGCTCATTTCACAGTGCGATGGAAAACTATACGTTTATTTAAATTTTGGAGATACTTAGTCATATTTTGGATTTCATTTATTTGTTTTCCATTTTTGAGCACTTGGTTGAAATAATAGCCTGAATAGCTGTTTAAGAATCTGATAAACTATGCCTGCAAGCTTATATGTCCAGGCGAATAGATTTTGTAAGAATTTCTCCATGTGAAATAATTTCCAACATGCAAGAATTTACAGGTAGCTCCTGCTTCATCTTCTTGGTTGTAAAGAGAACCATCTGTATAGATATCTTACATTTATGGTTTTAAGGGCATAGTGCTTTAGCTTCTATAGATGAATTTTCTTTCTTTTTAAAATCTGCAATTAGATCAAGGTTGTATTCTAATTCAGCGATGTTCAGTGGGTTATTATGAGGCAAGAGAGGTTCTATTTTGGATGGGTAATCTAGTTTATTTCTTAGTTGATGAAGATTCTGTATGAAGCCTAATTGAGTTTGCAAACTGAAGGCAGATGTGTGGTGTTTTACCCATTTGTTATTCTCTGGAAGTTTCAAGATTTTTCATATGTTAAAAGGGCTTGCATTTGTAAATTTGTCATTATTGGTCTATTACATGTAAATGCTTGTAAGCTCATTAAAGGAATAGTTTTAATTGCCCTGTTATATAAATGTAGACCAGCTGTGTAAAAAATATCTTCTCTCAGGCTATCAGCCATGTGAACTCTGGAAAGATTCCATTGGAGAATTTTGAGGGTGTTCTGTAATTGACGTCCTGCAGATGTCCCCACCCGGAGATCCAAACAGGGGACTATTTTACCTCCGGAAAATTTATCTGAAGGGCTTGTCATGTTTTAAGTAGCATAAATGTAACTGTTTTTTAAGTGGACACCAATTTTTTTTTTTGCTTGTAATGGTGGTTACATCATCCACTCACTTTAATCCTCAGTATGTCTGGAGGGCCACACCTGTCTTTGGTTAATGGGTCCATCAGACCTGGCCGGGAGGAGTTTTAAAGTCCATTGGTTTTTCTCACAAGCACCAATTTTGGAACATTTGTACGCCGTGACAGGCCACGTAAGAGATGAAATAGCATTTCCTCTATTTCTGATGTAGTTATACTGCTAATGCTCGGTCCCCAGAGCCTCATTGATGAAAGCAGGTTGCACCACGGGAAGGTTGAAGTTGGGGTTTGGATAGGAGAGGTTATGGAATGCACATCACTATGCCTTGCATCCCATCTTCTAACCTGTGAAGCCCTACCTGCCGGACCCACTATACGGAAATATTGGAGAGCAAGAGAGCTAATGGCTTCATTGCCAAAGCCTGGCATTTGTAAACAACAACTCTGGAAATATTTCCAAGCTTTCAAGAGCTACGTTGCTTTCATCTCCAGGGAATGATTGATGTAGAGAATGCTGTTCGGATACGGCCCTTGCCATGGTTGTTGAAGTTTCGAGCAGCGTCCCTTGGTCGGGTAGGGCGGTACAACCAACCCAAGTCACCTTGCTGGAATCCTTGGCTGTTGGCTTGCCTGTCGTACTGGGTCTTCATGCGGTCGCTCGCCATCTGGATGTTCTGACGGACCATCTCATGCATGTCATAGAGATGGTCCACGAGGTTGCCCACATATTCAGTTGCTGTCTGGGTCACAAGGGAGGCGCAGCTCTTGGCCGAACATTAAGCTTGCTGGGGTCATCCCAGTGGTGTCGTGTGTTGATGAGCAGTAGGCCAGTAAGAACAGTGACACCTTGATGGCCCAATCTTGCTGATGGCTGGCCACGACCTTCCTCAGGTGTTCCTCTAGGTTCTTGATGTATCTCTCGACCATGTCGTCCGACTGCGGATGTGGAGGTGTTGTGCGGGTCTTGTTCACCCCAAGTCTATCCAATGCCTACATCAGGTTAGACTCAAAATTATTGCCTTGGTCGCTGTGGAGCTCTAACGGGACCCCAAAACGGCAGAACAGTTGCTCCACGAGGCAGTCATATTCGTCTTCGCATAATGGTTCAGGATGGCTACATCTCCGGCCACTACATATGGCACCCATCTTGCATGCATTTTCTTGTAACCAAGGTCCACTGTCACTATTTCATGCAGGAGCGAACGTGAAATTTATTGTAACGATTTGTGTGATGTGGTCAAAGTGAAACATTGGTTTACCTGAATTGCATCATCAACCATTTTGTTTGGTTCTTCCATAACAAGTGATGGCCTTCCACTCCGATCTTTATCATGCACACTGGTCCTTCCTTCATTGAACACAATGCACCATTATCTCAACAATGATCCGTTAATTGCACCTTCACTGTCAACATTATTTGCCTATAAATAGGCTTAACATTTTGAGCATTCTGAAAATGAATGATACTTCATATTTCAAATTTGTAGGATTTTGATTGGTGACACCATTTTAATTTGCTGCACATAACATCAGCATGACCACACAGCAAGACTCAGCTCACACTGAAACCAAGGATGAAGCTTTTTGCTGCTAATGCAATCACATGGTGGGGGATCTGCATGGAGCATCATGCGCAATCATTCTTTTACTTTTTGGATGACCCTCATATTAGGTTAAAAAAGAAAAAGAATTGATTATTAAAAAGAGAAGTGAATGAGGTATAATTTTGAGAGAAATTAATGTGTAGCTAGTTGTATAATGAGTATGGTAAGTTAGCAGCCTGGGCTGAGCACTTAACCATATTCCTTGTATTTTTATTTGTAAGAAGCCAATACAAATGAATAATAAATGACATGATGAATAAATGAATAAATGAGAGTTGGGAAGAGATTGAAAATGGAGGCCAGGGCCTTTGAAACTAGTCTCTCATAAATATATGAAAAAGTAAGTGACGAGTGTCAATAAACCAACCACAAATAATTTTATATTAAATAAGAATAAAATAATTACATACTATATTCTGACATTTTCAGCTGTGCCGACCGGCATAGAGTCTAGTGTGGCAT
This sequence comes from Mantis religiosa, assembly GCA_030765055.1. Lineage (NCBI taxonomy): Eukaryota > Metazoa > Arthropoda > Insecta > Mantodea > Mantidae > Mantis > Mantis religiosa. Next base: position 40,235,286 of record CM060956.1, on the reverse strand, counting down.
GTAATTGTCTTGACTTCCCTATAGGGGCAGTGGTAGCAAAGTGCTCCTCTTTTGTTTAGTGTTTGGTTGCACCACTGTCTTTATTGGAGGTCTTGGCTGGGTCTCCTCCCGGCAATTGCTGCCATTTTAGAGTGAGTGTGTGGTATTTAACTGTTCAGTAATGTATATACTCTATACAAATCTATTTCAGATTATTCAGTGAATTCACAAATGTCCCTACAATGAACACTTAACATTAGCGAAAATGAAACATTTGCCTTCATAAATATACACTAACTGAACAGTTTCTAAAATGTTCTCTAGACTTGACAGCGCTTGCCGAGAAAGACATAGACCCAACTAACTCGCTCCGGGAGGAGACCCAGCCAAGACCTCCGATAAAGACAGTGGCGCAATCAAACACTAAATAAAAGATGAGCATGTCACTACCACAGCCCCTATAGGGAAATCAGACAATTACATGACACACTAGACTCTGTGCCAGTCGGCGCACAGCATTTAATAAATTCTAGATTTTCAGTAGCACTAATTACTGAAATAAAATTACAGACTGTTAATTGTTTTAAAGTATGAAAATACAGCTGGTAAGAATGGTAACTTTATATTAACACTCCTTTCTTTGCCATAGACTAACCGTACCAACGTTGCTCCACCAACATTACCTCCAATAAGAGAAGAAGAAGAAACAAAAGATTCTCTTCCTCCACTTATGTGTTACTGGTCACCAGATACGACTACATATGTTGGTGTTCAACCTCTTAAAGGTAATGGTGCATTAATTTATATGGCTGTTTCCTATAATCCACAATTAGGATGGGACATTTTATAGAAGAGAAATAAATAGCTTTTGTAATGTGTTTGTGCAAAATTAATACATATATGAATATAAAATTAAAATATGTGATAAAAGGTTGTACTGAAATTATGTTACAGTATCAATAAATACTGAAAGTTGATGACAGTGTTGTTTGTTGGAATCACATTAAATTAGAAAATGAGTTGATTAATAACTAACATTCACTGAGGCCAAGTTACCTCCATACATTGGAGACATTGACTATCTTATTGGTTGACGCTGGTTCTTTCGTATTCGGCTCTGGTGTTGATTCTAAGAACTTATACACTGAGTAGCTCTGTAATATCGAAACTGAGTACTCTGTCCTTGTTCTTTCAGATAAGGTCTGTTCCTAAGTTGAAAATTCTTGGTTTCTTGATATGTTTTTTAATATTTTTGGTTCCACATTAATGTGCCTTTCTTTCCAAAAAATGGGTGCCAGCTGCTGATTTTTGTAAGTGTTTAGTGTTATTAATCAATGTTATTTTTTATTTTAATGTTATTATGATGAAGTGTTTCAAAATGAAGCATCTTTTATGTAAGTCTAATGTTGTGAGTTGCAGCTAATATTACATAAATTCAGAAAGTTTGTATTTTGTAGTGTATAAACATCTGAACATTCCTGTTCATGAAGCTAAACAACCTTCAAGGGATAGCACGAAATATAGAAAATGGATCATGATCGGCTAAGGAAACCTGATACTTGAAAGGGCATAAAGATAAGAGGAAAAAGAAGAAAAAAATAGTTCGTAGAGCAGATTTATTTGGTATTGAATTGTTTCTATATTGAGAGTCTAATGTTTCCTTAATGAAAAATGAAAAAGAAAGTGCAAAATTTAATGTTATATATACATTCCCTTTATTTGGCCAAACTTTGTAAACCATGTTAACTATGAGAGATAGAAACTTACAACATGAAAAATGAGGAGCAATTTAAAATATGAAGTTTATGTCAACATGTTTTGTAGCATTACACGTTTTAGAAATATTCTTTTGCAACTTCTTTTTTCCTTCTTTGAAACACTATATACCACACATGCTGCAAATTTCGCATTTTCTACACTGTTTTTTAACATGAACAAATATTTAAATGCGATTCTGCATGCTTTATGTAACTAGAGAATTGTATTTTAATTAATATTGATAGATAAATCCTTTTATACGAATACAGTTGCACATAATGTATACATGTAAATTGGTCACTGATAGAGAAAGTCATGTGAATGTAAGTATCACTTGATTCAGCTTTCATAGTATACCTACATATGGTTTGTGTGTGTTAGAACAATCAAATCAGATGTTTTTCAAATTTATTTGTTCCTATATAAGATGGGTATGGAAATAGGTCTAACAATTATTAATTTTTAGATGAGTCGTATTTATTACACATCTGCTTCACTTTCATCATCATAAGAGAATTAACCTGTGTTTCTTTCCAAGTACCCTGATTGATCCACCCAGAACGCCCTGAACCAAGAGATCCTTGCCAAAAATCCTATATTCATAAATATTAGGACAACTCCGAGAGCAGCCGAGGACATCGAGATTCTTCAAATTTTGTTAGCGATGCTGACAACCCTAAGAGTCAAGCTCCTGCCAAATAATTGAGCTGAACTGCGCGGCAATACTCACCCCGACTGCCGCAAGTTGAATGTCCTGATGGAATCATTCTCCATGTTCCTAGACCATGTCTCCTAAATTTGGTCGAAAGAAATCACTATTGTTACCTCAATGCTAATATACAGCCTCTCTTTTACACAAATACAACACTTTGACATGTATATACAGAATCTGTTTATGTTTCTTTAGCATGCATCTTTTGTGCTGCTCATAATCTATCTAACATATATACAGGTCCACCTCTTGTAATTTGGAACGTGCCACACTGCTCTCACTACTAGTTACTCTGTCTGCCTCTCAGCTTTTATACAGGATGCGCAGAAACAATAAGTGGGTTTTAAAGTGAAAAGTATTTTAATTCATAGTAATTATTTATATTTTTGTTACAGAATCTTAAAGTATATTTCTTAGAGATTGGAGAACATTTCTCATTTTTTGAATATGATGTCTTTTATATGTTCACCACCACTTTCAATACATTGCTGTACTTAGTGTTTAAAGTCTCTCATAACTTTCTGTAGCACATCTGCCTGTATCATGACTATCTCCTCTCGGATTCCATGTCTTAATCTGCAATGTTTGCTGGTCTGCTCTCAAACAATTTGTGTGCCTCTTGTGCCTCACAAGAAATAGTCTGGTGCTGTCCGATCCAGGGAATGAGGTAACCATATCTCATTTCTGTACCGGGAAATTAAATGTTCTGAAAACAAGTTCTATAGTGCTGTCATGCTAATTACTGCAGTTGCTCCATCCTGCTAGAACAAAAGGCCATCAGTGTCTTGAACTTCAGGCATAAGAAAGGTTTGGAGATACCCACTTCACTATCAGAAGGTGACAGTTTGGTGCGCTGTAATGGCCACTAAAATAATCAGGCTGTATTTCTTTGAGTAAAATGGAGAAACATTTACAGTAAATTCTCACTGCTACAGAAACATGATAGATGGCCACCTTGTTCCCTGGATCTGACAGCACCAGACTAATTCTTATAGGGCTATTTTAAAAACGTTTGAGAGTAGACCAGCAAACATTACAGAGTTAAGACATTGAATCCGAGATGAGATAGCCACAGAACAGGCATATATGCTACGGAAAGTTATGAGACTTCGAACATTGAGTACTGCAATATATTGAAAGTGGTGGACATCTAAAAGACATCATATTCAAAAAATGAGAAGTGTTCTCCAACCTCCAAGAACTATACTTTTAAGATTCTGTAACAGAAATATAAATAATTATTATGAATTAAAATATTTCTCACTTTAAAACCTGCTTATTGTTTCTGCCGCTCACTGTATATCTGCCAGACATCGTAGATCCTTTGAAAATGCATACTTCTTGAAACACTATCTAGAAAGGTCTTTTGCAACACAGTTCTGCCGCCAGCCTCATTACTCAGTTTGTGACTGACCTTGAAGACATGCATACCCCTCCTGCCAGTCAATAAAAAATAAGGTGGTTCCCCTAGTCCCACTTCTTTGGTGGCTAAGTTGTCTGGTGCTGATGTGATAAAAAAATGAATAGTGTAGTTTGAGAATCTTCTTGGGAGACACAAGAGGTTCATGCAGTAATTCTTTTGGTCTCTCCTGATGTAATGTTGATTATTTGCCCTGCTATCCCATCCCACAAGCAGAGGACACAAGAGTACTTGGTGTAGCCACCTAGAAGCTCAGAAGAAACCCCAACATCTTAAAACATAACAAATATCCCACTTGTGGCAATCATAGTTGAGTTTTTCCATGACCAGCTTGACATTTTCGAATGTTTCTTTCAAGCAAATAGACTGAGTTACTGGGATGGAAGGAAACTTGTTCCCACTATGCAGTATGACAGCTTTAAAATTTATACTTGAGCTATCTATAAAAAGGTATTAATGATCTAGTTCATAAGGAATATCTGGTAACGAAAGACACCATTTACACTGCTGCAAAAACATAGGTGTTCTGACATTTCATAACCGCAGGCAAAATCCTTGTATCAACCATAAGTAAGCAAGCTATTTTCCTTAAAATGGGATGGAAAAGGTTTGGTCTTTGATCTGGCTATTTCTAACTCCCTTATAATGTCATCCAACCTTTTTGGAATGAAGAGCTGTGGTTCTTTTCCACTGCTCTCATCAATATTGGAGAAATCACTATCCTCACTAAATTTCTGTACTTCACCTTCAGTATTAGAATAATCTGGTGACAATGGAACTGACAGATACTCACAGTGCAGTACTAGAGCACTAGATGATGGTATGCTAAAATATGGAATATGTTTTCTATTCCTGGCACTTTCGTACTGTGTAATGTCAACCATACAAAAGTTAACAGTTGCTGTGATGTTTGGCTATCTCTCTCCATATTCGAGGAACTGCAAATGGCATAGATTTTCTTGTTCCACGTCAAACCTCTAAGGTACACTTACAACTACCGCAAGCCCCACGAGTAACCCATGCAACATTTTGATCTCCAATTGGTACACTGAAATAAGCGTAGTAAGCATCACTGAATTTTGTCCCAAGCACATTTTTATGTTTCACTTGTTTAGATCTGATATAATTTCCACAAATGTAACACAATGTGTATGCAAGCAATTTACAATGTCAGGTTACTGACATGTTTAATTTAAAGACAACAACCAATTGTTTTTATGGCCACAAAAATGCAGCAGTATTTCACAAACAAGAGGAAGAGTGTTTTACTGTATACAAGGGCAGGATTGTTACAGATATGTTGTATACTGATTTTACAAATGTAAAATGCCACTGCCATCTATTGCCAATTGTTTTGAACTATTGCAAATGACAGAAAAAAAATGGTAAATTCAAAACTATTAGTAATTTATTATTATTTTTTTTTAACTAATGGTATTGTGTTCAGCTCATTGATTTTATGTAACAAACACTACGAAAGGAACATTAACAGTTTTTTGTTACATGGTGTTATCAGTGTTTTCTATGCTCACTATACATTCAAATCGAAAGCTTGAATTCTGGGAATGGGAGAGTCAGATAACTGATAATTACTTTGTCTAATTTCCATTTCTAATAACAGTTGTGCTTCAGCCAGAACAGGTTACTCTTAAAACTTCATATAACACTTTGTAATGTGCTTTTTCATGTCCACTATTCAAACTATCTAAAACAAAAAGCTGTTATATCCCAACTTTGACATTTGGTATGAAATGAATCTCAGAAACAAATTATCATACCCATTTCCACTTTTGTTATATTTGTGATATTAATGCTTCCAAAAGAAAAGTAATAAATATGAAATAAACCAGATTAATTAAACTTCAGTTATTATGCATGTTTGGAGGAATTTGTTACAGTAACATACAAATTAATTGAAAACAAAAAAACTATTTGAAGTCACGAGTGTGTTAAAAACAGGCTATAAACAGTTTTAAAACATCAGTTATGTTTACCTATAGCTTGTTGACATATGTAAACATAGCCAACATTTTATTAATGTGATTAACCACACTGCTCAAAAACGTCTAACTATTAGTGAATAAAACAGATGTTATTTACATGAATTTATTAAACGTAATACATTTCTTACTAAACAGATTATATACATTTTAACGTCTTTTTCGTCCTGCCTTTTCACGGGGTTTTCTGTTACCCTTACCACCTTTAGGTTTACTTCCAGGCCTCTTTCCCCCACCTCTTCTTTTCTTTCCACCACCACCACGCTTCTTCCCACCACCTTTCTGAGTCTTCTTCTCCTCTGCTCTCCTGTGAAATTATAAACTAAGCATTAAGAGTAATATGGTCAAACATCTACTAAAGAGTGACAAAAAGGCTATAAACACCCTCCAAAAAATAATTTATTTGTTTGAATTCATTTAACTGGATCGACCATAAAGATGAGTAAATAAATTAAATGGGTGATATGATGCTCAAATGAGCTAGGAATTGTAATTGCCTATCATTCAGCTTTTCAAGGTAAGAGAAAACCCCTTATAGGGTTAACTCACTTTGAGACTCAAGCTGGGGAATTTTTAATACAAAACAGGCAGACATGCTATCTTCATACCACAGAAACCTGTTAAAAACTGATTAGCCTTAATTTCACTTAAACAAGCATGAAATACATTATTAACAGTAATCTGATGGACTACAATTTATTAATTCTGTATCTGACAATATGATTACAAGATAGCTCAGTAATTTTCATTTACAACTCTCGTCTGAAAGTCTACTGCAAAACTCCCACATACACCCCTTTTTCTATCACTAGTATGTTCCTTATGAGTTAAAAATTCCAAAATGCCTCAAATAAGCATCTTATTTAGTTTTACTTACTCTAGCTGTTCAGTGTTTATCATTCTGTTCACAGCTTTCTCAATATCCAGCTTGGGCTTCTTGTTCAGAACTTTGTCCAGGATATCCATATTTGACTTACGCTCTTGACTTGAATCCAAGATAGCAGCTCTTCTTTTCTTGCCGCTAGGAAGTAGTGCTCCAATATTTTTTGCACGCTTTTCTTTAGGTAATTTCTCTTGGAACTTCCCTATGGATGCTGTTGATGCTTTTGCTATAGATACTGCTTGTCCTAACTGTGACATAAAGGTCAAATGTTATAAACATTTCTTAAAACTGCTCTTCCACTCAACAAGCTAAAAAAAGTAAATTTACAAAACAGAAACATCTAAAAACAACTGTGAAAAGAAACAAACAGGTATTACCAGTATATCAAAATTCAACTATATTGAACACCACAGTGACGCGAAACAATTATTAAATTATAGATGAGTCGTATTTTTTACACATCAGCTTCACTCTCAGCATAAAAAACTCTTTAGACCCGGTAGAAAAAATTCAAAACCTTAAACTAAACCCTCAAGACACTTAAGTATGCTTTGATGTCTGCTCCCTCTTCCCTAGCATCCCAATACACAAACTTTTGATTCAACTTAAGAAATGGCTAACCTCTATAAACCTAGATACCAATACAGTAGAAGAATACCTGGCAATGACTGAAATATGTATCCATCAAAATTATTTTGTCTTCGGTGGAAAGTATTACAAAGAGATTTCAGGACTGGCTATGGGAAGCCCGCTATCACCATTTTTGGCCAATTTATACATGAGCTTTTTCGAAATACATATAACTAAAGCTGTCCTCATATTTTTAAAACATGGTACAGATACAAGGATGAAATATTTGCAATAGTACACTACAAACAGATAGATGATGCTTTGAAAGTACTCAACCTTGAAGAACCCAACATACAATTCACAGTAGAAACTGAAAAGGACTGTACTCTACCTTTCTTGGACCTTAAAATCTCAAAAAACAATGAAAAACTGGAATTTGGTATAGACAGAAAAGCAACACACACAGATAATTATGAGGACTGTTCGATAAACAATGATAATTTTTTTACGGTCATAATTTTTCACACTAAAATTCCATCTCATTATATTCTGTTAGCTTAATGTGAAACAAACACTCTGTAGTAGTTTCACTGTTGGTACTCCTGGTTCCCGCCTGTGAGAACCAGGCAGATTCAGACATGTTCAGTATGTTCAGTATTGCCTACCGCTGCAATGGAGGTAACACGCGAGGAACAATATGTGGCTTTGAAATTCTGCTTTCGTCTCAACAAATCTTCAGTTGAGGCCTATATAATGTTAGAGGAGGCCTATGGAGAGTCTGTTCTTCCCTACAGCACAGCTCGAAGGTGGTTTAAAATGTTTAGAGGGGAGACAATCAATTTCAAAGGAAGGTGAACCCAGTGCTACAGTTACTGTTCTTACGGAAGAAAACATCAACACTGCTGCTGCCATTGTGAGAGAGGATCAATGAATTACCTTAAGATCACTTTCTGAAATACTGAACATTTCATTGGGTGCCACCAACACGTAGGTGACAGAAACATTACACATGAGGCGTGTTTGTGCGTGATGGGTTCCAAGACTGTTGATTCCTGAACAAAAGCACATTCACATGCAGTTAAAGTTGATGTTAGAGGAAGATGCAGAGTTTCTTTCAAACGTAATCACTGCTGAAGAAACTTGGCTACATCATTTTGATCCTGAGAGCAAACAGCAAAGCTCAGTGTGGAAATTTCCTTCATCACCAATCCCCAAAAAAACAAAAGTGGTTGCTTCTGCTGGGAAAGTTATGGTCATCTCTTTCTTTGATATTCATGGAATGGTTTATCAACATGTTGTACGTGCACACACATCAGTAACTGGACAATACTACAGGGATGTCCTGAAAAATTGCAAGTACATATTAGGTACAAAAGACCACATTTCCGTGAAGCACGCTGGATACTGCACCACGATAATGCGCTGCCGCATATTGCCAATGTTGTTGCTGAATATCTTGCAAAAATCAATGTGAAGTACATCCCTCACCCTCCCTATTGTCTGGATTTAGCCCCAAGTGACTTTTTTCTATTCCCTAACTTGAAGAAACGCCTTCGTGGGAGGCATTATCCATCATTACAAGCAGTGGTGAAGGCTACGGAGGCGATTTTGAAGGATTTCTCAAAAAATGGTTTCCAGCATGTCTTTGAATACTGGCAGAAATGCTGCAACAAGTGCATCACATTCAGGGGAGACTATTTTGAGAAGGACCATCAAAATTATGAGGATGAGTACAGGTACATTGTCAAAAAAAAAATATTGTGATTATTCTTTATTGAACAGCCGTCACACATCAAAGCAAAGAGTTTTAACCCAATACCACACAAACATGCCACCATCAACAGTCTCACACAGATTAGTTAACCTACCCCTCAGAGAGCAAGAATATCAAAAAGAATACCATCAAATCTTAAAAACTGCAATTAAAAATGATATGGAAAAAGCCTTTTAGACAAAAAAACACACACACATTCAAACTTCAAAAAGGATTAAAGCAGATCATAGCTTTTTCATCAATGAAACAAGAAATTAGATTCGCTAAATTTACTTACCACTCCTGGGTGATAAAAAAGTTCCAAAAAATATTCAAGCTATATAATATAGCATTGGCACCAAGAAACAATTACAACATTAAAAACCTATCGAGATTTAACTGTATTGGAACACCACAGTGAAGCGAAATAATTTTTAATTTATAGACGAGTCGTATTTTTACACATCTGCTTCACTTTCGTACCTATATTGAGGACATGTTTCGCAAATCATCGTTTGCATCTTCGGCTCTTATGCGACTAAAGCTTGATCCAGTGGTGTGGGTAATTCTGGAGTTGCTGCTGCCATCTGTTGATTTAGTGATGAACTTAAATGTGGGATTCTCTTCTGGCGGGATTTCAAAGTTCATTAGTTGGTTTTTATGTTTTTCTATGCATATTCTCTCCCATATGACGAGTTCACTATGTTCTTGTACGTATTTTAGTAATTCGGTGCTATCTTCAATTTCATGATTTTCAGACCAGAAATCGTGAAATTGAAGATAGCACCGAATTACTAAAATACGTACAAGAACATAGTGAACCCGTCATATGGGAGAAAATATACATAGAAAAACATAAAAACCAACTAATGAACTTTGAAATCCTGCCAGAAGAGAATTCCACATTTAAGTTCATCACTAAATCAACAGATGGCAGCAGCAACTCCAGAATTACCCACACCACTGGATCAAGCTTTAGTCGCATAAGAGCCGAAGATGCAAACGATGATTTGCGAAACATGTCCTCAAAATAGGTACGAAAGTGAAGCAGATGTGTAATAAATACGACTCATCTATAAATTAATAATTAAAAACCTACTTAACAGCAACAATACAGATAAGATAAAACCAGAAGAAAAATCAGGCATTTACAAGCTTAAGTGTAAAGACTGTGAACATATTTACATAGGGAGGACAAAAGGAAACATAGACACTAGGAAGAAAGAACATTTTAGGCACCTAAGATACAAAAATATTGATGAAATTGAAGATAGCACCAAATTACTAAAATACGTACAAAAACATAGTGAGCTCGTCATCAGGGAGAGAATATACATAGAAAAGCATAAAAACAAACTAATGAACTTTGAAATCTCGACAGAAGACAACCCCACATTTAAATTAATCACAAAATGAACAGATGACAGCAGCAACTCTAGAGCTACCCTCACCACTGGATCAAGCTTTAGTCGCAATATGAGCTGAAGATGCGAACAACAGTTCACGAAACATGTTCTCAATACAGGTACATAAGTGAAGCTAATGTGTAAAAAATATAACTCATCTTTAATATATTGGGATTAGAATGAAAGAAGCTCTAATATCAAAGTATAAAATTGAAAGAAGCGTAGAGACAGTGAAGCACAACTTAGCACAAAAGTGAATCAAGAAGATATTGACACTGCTTTGCTGATGATAAGAGCAAAAGCTCTTGAAACATGTCCTGTGAAAAATCAGTGTGAGTGAAGCAGTGTGTCAATATCTTCTCAATTCGCGTTTGAGCTCTAATATATTTAATACAACAGGTAAAATGTGAGCAAAAGTATGATACAAATAATGTAGGTAGGTCCTCTAAATTCCATTTCAAAAACATTGAAAATGTAGGTAGCTAAAAGTTGTAATTTCTGCACAATCACAAGAAGGCTAGTGGAATGAAGGGGAGAGGAGCTTGAACTGTTTATTTGCTCTGGTAGTTAATCTGTTTACTACAAAAAGAGTGTATGAGAATGAACATGAGTCACTCATGTTACCACATCTAATGAGTGAAATTGGTGAAATGATGCTAAAATGAGCCCAGAGTCTGTGGAACTTGGAGCTACCCAACATTAGTCTTCCAGGATAAGGGAAAACCCTAGAAAAAGCCTTATCCAGGTAACTCACCCTAACCAAGATTCGAACTCGGGACCTCTTGAAGATGAGGCAGACACGCTACCATCTACGCTACCGAGGTGGGTGGATTTACTGCTTGTTTCAGTAACTGCGGTGATAGGTATTATGCATGGGTGAGTTATGTGACAACACTGTGAATCTAGCATCCATATCATATCTGGAAGGCGAGCATAAACACAGCAAAAGTGATTACGTTAAACATTCCTCCGCCTTGCCTTCTTTTGCTGGGCAGATACTGGTAGGTAATATGCCAGAAAACAATATACACTTATTAAATTTTATATGAGTCGTATTTTTTACACATCTGCTTCACCGGACAACATGGAGGTAAGATCGTTCACATTTGAAAATTTCAACGAACATTTCGGCAACAAGAAAGAAATAAAACAATATTTGAAACTAAAGACAAAAAGAAGGTTAATATCAGCGGACATAAAATTTATCTACAATTGCCTAAAACAAAACATTTCTCCGAAATTTGTAAGAAAAATAGTAAAATTTAACAACAGTATAGAACAATTAGCTGCTGAAAAAGCCGTGTTAAAATACGAAAAAGCAAATCACTACAGAAAAATAACTAATATAGACCTCTCTTTGTACAACCTACATTTGAAACTTGTAAAATTACTAGGAAACACAGCATGGGACCACTTAGAAGCCAAATCATTTGAACATATAAATTATAAAGTCAAAGAGAAAGTTTATCGTCAAAATAAGAAACTAAAACATAATCATAATCATTGGCAACCAAAACATAACAAAATTTCAGCAAAGAACACATCCCTAGACAATGTAATTAATCTCTCAAAGCAAAATTTTAACAATGAAGAAATAGATGTACTTAACCAAGGCCTAAAAACATGTATAACATACTCCAGCAACCCGGATGAATTCATTGCAGATATAGAATTAGCAGTAGAAGGCTTGGAAACCATGGACAAAAATATAATTAGGAAAAAATCAGCTCCTATATTGGAAAACTTAATAAATAAAAAGCCAAAGAAACATTTGGAACAAATTCAGATAATTAAATCTTTAAGGAAAAAGGATGTAATCTTCTCAAGGGCTGATAAAGGGAACAAAATAGTAATCTTAGATACAGCTACATACAAAGAAAAAATGTTAGAGTTACTACAAGAAAAAGAATTCTAGGAAATAGATTCTAATCCACTCAATCGATGCATAAAAGATGTACAAAAAACCATCATTAATAGTAAAATTTTAACAACTACAGAACAAAAAACTATCAAACCGGACAACCCTACCCTTGCAAGACTATATGGTTTGCCTAAAATACACAAACCCAACATACCCATGAGACCCATTGTAAATAATATAAACACTCCTACTTACCTTCTGGCAAAATGGCTATCCAAAAAATTTCAGTCCTTTCCACAATTCCATACTCTGAGTATAAAAAACTCTTTAGACCTGGTAGAAAAAATTCAAAATCTTAAACTAAAACCTCATGACACTTTAGTATCCTTTGATGTCCGCTCCCTCTTCCCTAGCATTCCATTAGACAAACTTTTGATTCAACTGAAAAAATGGCTAAATTCTATAAACCTGGATGCCAATGCAATAGAAGAATATTTGGCAATGACTGAATTATGTATACATCAAAATTATTTTGACTTCGATGGAAAATATTATAAACAAATTTCAGGACTAGCTATGGGAAGCCCGCTATCACCATTTTTGGCCAATCTATACATGAGCTTTTTCGAAACACATATAACTAAAGCCTTCCCTCATATGTTTAAAACATGGTACAGATACGTAGACGACATCTTTGCAATAGTGCCCTACAAACTAATAGATGATGCTTTGAAACTACTCAACCTGCAAGAACCCAGCATACAATTCACAGTAGAAACTGAAGAGGACTGTACTCTACCTTTTTTGGACCTTAAAATCAAAAAAGGCAATGAAAAACTAGAATTTGGCATTCATAGAAAAGCAACACACAGATAATTACATCAAAACAAATAGTTTCAACCCAATTCCACACAAACATGCAACCATCAACAGTCTCACACACAGATTAGTAAATCTACCTCTCAGCCAGCAAGAATATCAAAACGAATACCATCAAATCTTAAAAACTGCAATTAAAAATAGATATGGAAAAAACCTTGTAGATAAAAAACTAAAATTATTCAAACTTCAAAAGAGATTAAAACAGATCACAGCTCTCACACCAATAAAACAAGAAATTAGATTTGCTAAATTTACTTACCACCCCTGGGCCACAAAAAAGTTCCAAAAAATATTCAAGAAATACAATATAACATTGGCACCAAAAAACAATTACAACATTAAAAATCTACTTCACAGTAATAATACTGATAAGATAAAACCAGAGGAAAAGTCAGGCATTTACAAGATTAAGTGTAAAGACTGTGAAAAAATTTACATAGGGAGGACAAAAAGAAACATAGGCACTAGAAAGAAAGAACACTTCAGGCACTTAAGATACAAAAATATTGATAAGTCCGCAATAGTAGCTCATTTCTGGTCTAAAAATCATGAAATTGAAGATAGCACAGAATTACTAAAATACGTACAAAAACATAGTGAACTCGTCATATGGGAGAGGATATACATAGAAAAACATAAAAACCAACTAATGAACTTTGAAATCCCGCTAGAATAGAATCCCACATTTAAGTTCATCACTAAATCAACAGATGGCAGCAACAACCCCAGAATTACCCACACCGCTGGATCTAGCGTCAGTCGCACAAGAGCCGTAGATGCAAACGAATATTTGCGAAACATGTCCTCAAAATAGGTACAAAAGTGAAGCAGATGTGTAAAAAATACGACTCATCTAAAATTTAATAATTTTTCGCTTCACTGTGGTGTTCCAATACAGTTAAATCTCAATATACACTTAACTCAACTATTATAAATGGTTTAGAAGCTCAAAATACGGCTCACCTGCTTGGAGTCGAGTTTGTCTGTGGCTGGTATTCCCACCCGTGGAATTTTTATATTCTTTGCTTTCGCTAAGTTTTTCAACCTCTGAAACTCGTTTTTAGCAACCTTTTCTCCTTTCTTTTCAGCTGTTTTGCTGAACTGATCTTCAAAAGGATCAGCATTATCTGGAACAGGCAATAGCCAATTCTTCTCTTTTTCAGCCTTTGCTCGCTTATAGCCATAGAGTGGAATCCATTTCTGGAAAACATAATTTATCAGGATTATTAAAATCAAAGTCAGTCCTTAATATTTAATGCAAACTTATATAGCTCCTAAGCCAGATTAGAGCATGCAAGAAAAATGCAATGATTGCACAAAACAGGGTAGTAATTTATACTTCCGAACTGACACCATGCTTTTTATTTTATTTGCCACTTATTTATAGTAAGTAGAGGAAACACTGTATTACACATTATAAACACTGTAACACAACCAAAAATGTGATACCGAGATTTACCAGAAATCATGTTTTGAGGTCCTCTGAATCCAAAAAAGAATGTTTAAAGAAAAGGTCTGTGTGGGTGTAGGTAAGAGTGCATGTCTGTGAACACTGTAACTCCAGAAAGAAAAATTGGTTTTACGTATCAAACTAGTATTTAACTTCAGTGTTTTCTAAGAATGTGATCAATTTCAAGAAAAGGTCCTTTTCAAACTACCATTTAGAATTTACATTATTTTTATTTTCTCAAAAATGTTTAATGATTTTGATTAAATACACGTATTACGATATTATATAAGTGATTCACATGAAAAGTTGTTTTACCGCAAAACTGATTTTAGTTCCTCGTTTTGCTAAAATATCCACCATTTTAATTAAACCAATTAAATAATTTTTTCTGAAAAGAAAAATCATTTCTAATTATAGCCAAAAAAATAACATTGAAAAGATACAACAGGAATGGTTTTATGCAAGTGTGAGTAGAGAAAATTATGTGAACATACACATAAGGTATTTTATAAATAGTCAACAAGTTGACTATTGGAATTTCATTCATACTGACCAAAATAAATATTTTGTTTGTTAATGACATCAGTTATTAATGCCGCCAGACTCTTAAGGCTTATGCAATGAATAAGAACTAAGTAGTACATAAATAACACATTGAAAACTGTAGTTGGAAGACATGTACAAAAGAGGAAACTTGTGCATTTTCTAATAAGAGTTCTCAAAAACAATATTCAATAGCCAAAAAATCATTGGTTTTCTAAAACCATGCTCTTTTCTGTCATTCATGTTGATTAGAATAATCTAATACACATAATACATGCTCAGTTGATCTTAAAAAGCACATAAGACACAAACACACTTGCAGATATTCTCTTTTATACTAACTGGAATATCACAAATACAAGTATGCTATGGCAATATGAGAAGCATTCCCCCTTCACCCTTTTTTTAAGTAAAAATCTTTTGTTGGCAATCATGATTATTATTACTTCTTGGATCCCAAAACTAAACCTCTATTTTCAGCTTCTCCTACAACTCGGTTGGTTCCCCTACCACAAAAGTTTGTTCACTGATCTTCAGTGTCTCCAACACCAGGATATCTATCAAACTAATAAACTTGTTATTTTTAATTTATTTTAAAAGAACAGGATAAGAAACAAATTGTTTACACATGGAAAGAATATTTTACACATGGAATTATTACATTTAAATTTACTTTAAAAGATTGGGGCAAGGAAAAAGACATTTTCCAATGTAAGTTATAATGAATGATGAATGAATTGGGTGAAACTGATGCTCAAATGAGCCCAGCATCCACAGAGCTTAAAGTTATCCAACATTCATCTTTCAGAATAAGGAAAAAATATGCTGGAGCAAACCTTATCCTAACTCACCCTAACTGAGATTTGAACTCGGGACGTTTTGAATGTGAGATAGACATGCTGCCACCATGTTACAGAGGCAGGCAAAGGAGAAGGAAAAAGAGAGTTCCTACATGAAAGGTGGGTAAGAGTAGATATTTACCTCCTCCTACCAAAAGGTGTACAATTTCATTTATTTATTTTAAATTAAACACAGGGATGCATGGTATGCTGGAAAGCATACATTGATGTGGACAGTCATATGGTCAGATAAGAAATTATGGTGGGGGTACTACTGTAATCACAGAACAGACTGAAAAATGACTAAAAATTTAGGTTAAAAATAAAAGGGACCAATTTCATATCTCTTTGGAGAAGGTAACTTCACTCGCATGTTATTTATTTAAAAACAAAAAATTGCATGTCTAATCTCTTGCTTTCAAACATTCTTATTACTACAATGTGGAAATGCACCAACCTGCAAAGTTTCATCCCATGTCGATTTTGTTTTCTTCTTCTGTGATATGCCTTTCTCTTTGGCATATTGCTGCCATTTAGTAAGGGGTTTAGGTTTTGGAATAGGCTTTTCTCTTGGCAGAACAAATGTTGGAGGTGGAAGTTTCACAACTATTGCTTCTTCTACTCTTTCTGTTGGCAATTCCCATATTTTATTCACAAGTAATTGTGTATTGTCTCTTGCCAGATCTTTAAGATATGCTTCCGTATTCGATCTGAAAACACATTTATAATTATTTACTCTTAGGATGAATATCCTGTGAATGTTGCAGTAACACTACAGTTACTCTAACCTAAACATATATTTACCTTAGCTTTTTAATGTCTAGATCATTGGTATCCAAAGCCAGCAAGGTTCCCAAGTCATAATCCAAATCCATGGGTTTTTCAACAAGAATAGTTTTAAAGTTCTCTGTCTTTTTTGCAACATTTTCCAAAGCTTTTGATATATCCATTTTCCTTCACACGTGTTTACATTCGATACTGTTCCAATAAGACCTATGCATAAGACAGAGACAGATAAACAGATGCTTATAAGACAGGTTGACAAACTATTTCGCCAATGTCATAAAAGCAACAGTAATTGTGGATGTAGCTGGTTTAACTAATATTCTAAAATAAATAATTTAAGAGTTATTTATTACGGTGAAAATAATGTTACATTTACCATGTATATTTGGATATTGAAAATTAGCGTTTGACTATGGCTTGAATATCTACAAATGTGATGAAGACTGGTATGGTAACAATGCAAACGGAAGCACAACAGGAATCAGAGGTTTGCGGGAATGACAGTTAAAGTGCAGAAAGTTAAATAAAACTTAGTGTTATAATTTAATAAGGCAGCCAGAATGCCGAAAGTAAGGAGAAGCAAAAAGTCTCCACCAGAAGGTTGGGAGCTGATTGAACCAACTTTAGAAGAATTAGAACAGAAAATGAGGGAAGGTATGTATGTTATGGCAATATAACATAACCTCTAATAGGAATGACGAAACCCAGTTTTACTTTTATACCTTTATTCTGTTATTGTTTGTAATGTATTGACTTAGTGGTTGTAAAAGCTTGATTGAAATACTAATAGTTGCATATTCTTGTTTTTTTTTTTAATGAGAAAGAATGTTAAATTCAACTGTTTTAGTCAGGCTGTATTAAAACATTGTTATTAAGCATAAATATCAGACCAGAGGTTTTCATATCAAATGAAAATGTAAAAGGAGCACTATAATTATGAGTTTTACTTTAACCTGATATCTTTTATGCAATAAATCTAATTATTAAATAATTGTGTTTTATTTTTAGCTGAAACTGAGCCTCATGAAGGCAAAAGGAAAGTGGAAGCATTATGGCCTATTTTCAAAATACACCATCAGAAATCACGTTACATATATGACCTATTTTACAGAAGAAAAGCTATTAGTAGAGGTAAGGCATATATATATATATATATATATATATATATATATATATATATATATATATATATATATATATTTTTTTTAACTGATGAAAACCTGTATCTATGTGCTGCTACATTCATTTTTTAATTTTAGGGAATTCTGATTGTATTATTTCAAATTTCATTGTGAAGTTTTTTTTTTTTTTTTTTTTTTTTAAATAAACAAGCTATCTACCCTACTTAGAAAAAGAAAAAAGTGTTTAGTCCATTGTACCTCTTTGTACACAACAAAGACACTCTATCAAGTTGTTAACATCACTTCACAGGCATTTTGACAATACAAGACTTACTAATTTTGCCATCTGTTGGTTTATATTATTTACGCTACCTGCGTATCCACAGGTTCTATCATAGAGAAATAAATCTCACTTCAGGAGCACAATGTTGCTTTATATTATTTATGCTACCCTCATATCCAGAAGTAATATGCCTAGATGAAATGCCATATTCAGCGTTAAGATGGGTGATAAAGAAAACTGAAGCTTTGAAATTTCCAAGTCAACCATTTTAACTGCTTCTAGTGCCTGCATTTGCAGATGCCAATAATGAACTTTGGTTCTATACATCCTTGCACTCTCAAATTACAATGTTACATGCTCTTTTGTAGTTTGTAATTACAACAGTGTGTTTCCTTTGAAATGAGCTCCTGTTTGCTGTTTGCTAGACACACAATTTAGAATTGATCTGCAATTTGAATGCACTTAGTTTGCTATATGAATTGAAATTGTAATAGTTGTCAAATTGTAAGAAATATTTGTAGTTTGTTTATTGAAACTCGTCACTTACTTTTTTGTATTATCGAGGGACTAATTTCAAAGGCCATTGCCGTCATTTTCAACCGCTCTCCAGCTATCATCTGTTCTCATCTGCTCCTCTTTCTGAAGGTGGAACTATAAACTTCTTTGTCAAATTATCTACTGATGGGAGAGGAGAGCAATTGACAACAGATGCTAGTTGGAGAGCAGTTGGAAATGAAGGCAATGGTCTTTAAAACTAGTCCCTCGATAATATAAAAAATAAGTGACGAGAGTCAATAAACCAACTAACCTCTGTTTCATATAACTTTGCCCCACTGAAATGTATCACTCCGCGTTCAACTACCTTCCCCCTCACCCTAATTGGCTAATGCTTTCGCGCCATACGCCATAGGCGGTGCCTTCCCGTCACATTTAAACCTGCAGTAACCGTCATAATTTCAGAAACTATTTGTAGTTGGTTTATTGATACTCGTCACTTACTTATTTATATTTATGAGAAACTAGTTTCAAAGACATTCGCCTCCATTTTCAATCTCTTTCCAACTAGCATCTGTTGTTGTCTGCTCTCTCTCTGGTGGTGGAACTATGAACTTCTTTGTCAAATTATCTACTGGTGGGATTTCAAAGTTCATTACGCGATCCTTATTTTTCCATATGAATATGTTCTCCCATGTTGTCAATTTATTTTGGTTTATCACTCCTTTTAATAATTTTGGATTTGGATCAATGTCATGGTTTTCATTCCAAAAGTGAAATGCTACTGCTGACTTATCTTCTTGTTTCAATCTGATGTTTCTAAAGTGCTCTTTGACTCTGGTTTTTAGATTTCTTTTAGTTTGACCTATGTAGCATTTTTCACAATTCTTACAACTTATCTGGTATATTCCGGATCTGTTAACTGATGGGATTTCATCTTTTGTTTTAGAATTAAGCAATTTTAAAATTGAGTGTGTATTAGTAGGTGCCAAGGTGATATTTTGTTCCTTGAAGATCTTTTTAAATTGATTAAATGTTATTAAACACATCAGAACTAAAGAACATATAAGAAACATTAAAAACGGTGAAATAGAAAAATCAGCAGTTGCTTTTCATTTTTTGAATACCAAATATGACATTAACTTGGAGTCAGCTTAAATAAAACATGTTAATCATCCCATAGATCTTTCTGTGTGGGAAAAGATCTTCATTAATACAAATTGTCATAGAATCATGAATTTCGAAACTTCACCACCAGACATCTTTGAAAAATACATCATGCCATCTACCGACGACACAGAGAAGGAGGAAACACTAGTCGAGACTCAGCTGTTGATGGCAGCAACAGCTCTTGAAACATATCCTGTGAAAAACAGTGTGAGTGAAGCAATGTGTCAATATCTTCTTGATTCACTTTTATTTTAACTTGAGCTTCACTGTCTCTGCGCTTCTTTCAATTTTTATACTTTGGATTACTGTTTGTGTCTAACACGTTGCTTTCATTCCCAGAAATGTATCAACTTTTCCTTAATCAATTGTAGATGATGCTCTAAATTTTAGTGATATTCAGTTTAAATAAAAAAGAGAGCCCATTATGGCTGTTTAATTTCTCTAGCAAGTTCTAGATAGTGGATTGGGGCCTCACCTTATTTCATTACTAGATTCTTATGAGTACACAGTTCACAATACCATTCACATTTTTTGTACCCACTTATATTCTCATTGTTGGACAAACCAATGAAACTAACATAAATACTGCTCACACAAAACATTTTGACTTGCCCTATGTCCAAGCACATTAAAATTTCTACTTGCTTCATTTGGTTTAGTGCTCATTTTACCTAACATTTCAAGGTTATTTAATTATTGCAATAGCGTTACAAAGGCAGTTCCTTAAGCTGAAATACATGATTACATAGAGCTGTTTGTACAGGAAAATATAGTTGCCTAGCGTAATAGGCATCTTAAAAATTACAGCTAAAATGTAACTTCTAAACAGAAAGAAATAAGAATATCATGGAAAGTAACTAATTAACAATACTTGGAATAGAATTTGGCATGTAATATAGCAAATAGTTTAGAGTATAAGTTAATAACTTGTCAATTTGTTGGAGCTTACTGAAGTTCTGTATCCAAAATGTGTTTCAGAACTGTATGAGTATTGCTTGAGGGAGAATATAGCAGACAAGAATTTAATTGCTAAGTGGAAGAAACAGGGCTATGAGAACCTCTGTTGTCTGCGCTGCATTCAAACAAGAGACACCAACTTCGGTACAAACTGTATATGTAGAGTTCCAAAGGGAAAACTAGAAGAGGTAAACACTATTTTGTTATGTTCCTAATTTTTCAAGTAAAGCATTTTAACTTTCTGCACCCCTCAATTTAAGGTAAAGTTATCCTGTCCAAAACTTTATCACTGTTTCGCTGCAAGTATATTTAAAGACATCCTGAAGAGCACTTTTATAAAAAGTATCTTAATATATATGTAGGTATCTCTGGTTATTTTGTTAATTTTATAACTTAAAATAGCTATTGATATACCAAACTTTTTAAACCTTTGTAATTTGGAAGACACTCTAATGTAATTACTTTCAAGTTTTAACTGCATCATATATACACAAATTGCACTAATTATTTACCTCAGAACTAGTTTCAAGGAATGTTATCATCATCCTCAGCTGGTTGTAATTAGGTCTGATGATTGCGCGTTACTGCTTGTCCTTTTGGTGGTTGTAAGAATCTCATGAGGCTTTTGTTTTGTTTTCATATTGGGATCTGAAAATTCAGTAATCTTAATTAATTTTTCCATTAAATACTTTTTTCCAAATATTAAGTTCAGTGGGAATTTGTGCATACTTAGTTTGCTGAGTTGTCACCCAAAAATAACTGCTACTGCTGATTTTTGCTCTTCTCTAAATTTTGCATTTATAGGTGTTGTGTTATTTATTTTTATGTTTGTTAATTTTTTGACAATTTATATTTTTCTTAATTTATGTTTGATTTTGTTAATTTTTTTAAATAGATGTTTTTCATTACTTGATTTTTATTGTCAAATGAGTGATTCAGTAGTGGGTTGTGATGATTAAAACTAAATAAAACCTTACCCTGCCAAAAATAATAAAATATTTATTTAGATATGCAAATACTTCCACATTTCTTACAATCTGTGTCAGACTTGGAGAATGTTATTTACAAGGTTTAAAGCTATTCCCGACTTCCCTTGCTTTGTGACTGCCAAAATGGAACCCCTGCACCTTGTGATTTCTTTGCTTTTTCTTGTTTTTCTTGACTACCCTGATCCATTTTTCTCTTACTTTTCCTAAATATTCTCCAATCATTTTAATCCTTTTTCACTCAGTATATCAGCATCTTAATTGCAATAATTTCCTTATTTGTCCCATTTTGCTTCCTGTATAACCTCTTTCCAATCTTTTATCTCATCACAGTCTAATAAGCAATGGAATATTTTTGTGGGGCCTTGCACATAACATAGCTTCCTTCAATGTCGTCTTTAAGACCTTTAAAAACAGATAGATTGTAATCAGTTTCAACCTGAAAATAAGATATTATATATATATAATGGGAACCAAAACAAACTCATTTAATGAATTAAAAATCCCTCTTATAACATTAAAAAATCTATCAATAAATTGACTAAGAACCTTTTTAGGATCCAAGTCAACCATTTCCTCTCAGATTTACTGCAATAATCCATGTATTTCTTCCTAAGGTTGCGGGTACAAACCTGGCAGAAGTTGATGGATTTTTCGAGTATAAAAGTCCCTAATTTGACTTTCTTCAGAAGGGAAGTAAAGCCAATGGTCCCATATAGATTTATGGTATGTGAACTTCAAGCTTGATAAAGGAGCTTCTGTGCAAAATTAAGTGGTCCTTCACACCCAGTTTTTTGTAATTTAACATCCTCCAACGTTAAGTCATATCAGATGGTGAATAAAATGTGTGAAATGATGCTCAAACATGTCCAGGGTCCATGGAGCTTAGAGCTACCGACATTCGCCTGTAAGGATAAGGGAAAACCCCGAAAAAAACCTTATCCAGGTGACTAACCCTGACCGAGATTTAAACTCGGGACCTCTTGAACGTGAGTCAGACATGCTACCATCTATGCTACCAAGGCGGGCTTCACACCCAGTTTAGAATAGAATTCTGAGAACCAAAGAGTTAACGAGCATCTGTTTTAACAAACTAACTTTCATGTATTTCTCTCTTCCTTAATATTTTTAATTGTTCTATATCATTTTAGGGGACTCATATCTCTAAAGCTAGCCCAAAATTTTTTCTTTTTGCCTTCTTTCCAAAAATCCTATTCTATGTTGAACTCCCATTTTCCAGTGTTCCACCATTCCAGTTGTAAAATTTCATTGAACATCTCATATGTTCATTTGAATCATGTGCCTCCTAGCTTTAAACACCTAAACCATTATTTTAAAAATTTTCTCCATCTCTGAAAGTTTCTCTAGCCTCGTATGAACTCTGCCATTGCTGCTTACTCCATTTGGCAAAGCTTTGGTAGCCCCAGCATCTTTCTACAAAATATTCTATGTATTAAATAAATTTTCTGCTATGCCTTTGAAGGATCCCAAACCTCCACTCCTTTTAACATTATTATTTCCAGATTCAACTGTATTGGAACACCACAGTGAAGCGAAAAATTATTAAATTTTAGATGAGTCGCACAAGAGCCGTAGATGCAAGCGAAGATTTGCGAAACATGTCCTCAAAATAGGTACGAAAGTGAAGCAGATGTGTAAAAAACGCGACTCATCTAAAATTTAATAATTATTATTTCCATTTCCATCTCATAAATTCTCTCTAATCATTTTAATTGTAAGTTTGGAATTTTGTTCAAAGATGTTCTAATGGGTCTCATTGCTCCCATACCTCTAAAATGACATTCCACACTTGTGGTTCCCAGCCTCTGCTGCTTGACAGCTTGAGACCCAATGGTCACATTCCCTAATCACTTCCAGTCTAGGAACCAACTGTTATCCCGTCTTAACTTACATCTCCTTTCAAATATTACTGTATTCAAATATTACAATTTTTGACTTTCTAACATTTCATCCTAAGCTCAAATTGTATACATTGCATTTATAGCACATTGCAGGCTAGTTACTGTGGTAGAACCTACCATAATGCCATTAGAATTCCAGGTACTTTATACTTACCATTAGAAGTCTGAACTAAACATTAAAATTCTTTCCATAGTGTTATTGATATACAAGTTAAGCAAGACTGGATTCAGTTTACAACCTTGTCTCTAGCCTATCTTCTGTTCTACTATCTCTGTAATACCATTTCCTGAACATTTAATGCAGAACTAATGAATAGATCAGCAGTAGCAATTTGATCCACTATTTGATCTACAAATCATCATCTGAAGGAAAAACCTAAGCTCTCAGAAACCAGAACTCTTCATTTGGGAAAAATGATTCATGTCGTTAATAAAAATAAGCACATTCCTTTCTTGGAAGTGTTGAAAACAGTGTTGTTATGATAAATTAACTTTAAAGAGAGTCGATTAAAGACACCAGACAACACTTAAATTTTTCCGGAAACATTTAAGTGTTGTCTAGTGTCTTTAATCGACTCTCTTTAAAGCTAAAAATAAGCACAACTTATTAAAATTTGATGTCCCATATGAAAAGAATCTCATTGTACTGTCCATCAAGCCAAAATGCCATCTGAAGCGAGTAGGAAGTGGAACAATGAATGTAGACTGATGATGGAGAATAACAGTCTCTGAAACATGTCTGTGTATGATTTTGAGTAGAAAGTGAAGCTGGTAAGCATCGCATTTTGTGCATAAAAAATAACTATTTTGTTTGATGCATAAATTTAATTGGTCTAATCTTATGTTTGTTCGGATGTGATCTTGTTCTTGCCTGGCTATTGTTTTTCAAATCCGGGATTTGCTCTACTGGAATATTGGTGTATAAATATTTAAAGTTAAAAGGTACCTACACCAATTTAATTGATAAATTTATTGGTAAGTGCAAAATATTGAAGAGGCTTAAAGAAATCACCACTTTTGAGAAATTGAAGAATTTCCGTAAGATTTAATAGTAATAAAGTGTTCCTTCACCCATAACTTTTACAGATATTTGAGGAGGTTTTCAGGGAATCCAATGTTAAATCAATGCCACAGAATTAAGATAGAAATCTATTTGAAGAGATTTTTGTATCAGATTTTTATGCCATATTATTGAATAAAAATAAGTGACAAAACAGGGTAAATATTACATATGTATATTTTGTTTTCCAGGGGCGAATTGTGGAGTGTATCCATTGCGGATGCAGAGGCTGTTCGGGTTAGGCATCTAGGTTTATTTGTGTCTTAAAGAGTACATTACATGCACTGTCTGTATTTATTGTACAACCTGGTGGGTGAAAATATTTACTACGGTCATGCCCCAGAAGCATGCTCCAAAGGAGAACTATTTTCATATGGTAGATACACACTTATTAATCTGTAACTTTGTGATAGGGAAAGCAGTGCATAAAATATCAATGTTTTATTAACTTTCCTATGTGTGATTTGCAAAATGTAAATATATACATTTTAGTATTTCATAAATTTATTTTCTTTGCTTTAAACAGGATGTTGCATTTCTGTAGTGATGATGCACTTATTTAATTTTCTGTGCTTGAGAAATGCTGTGAAACATAGAAACATCTAAATCCTTTCATGGAAGTGTTGAAAACAGTGTTGTTGTATAAATTAAATTAATTGGGAGTCGATTAATAACACAAAACAACACTCACTTTTAAATTTAAATTTAAAAAATTTAAAAGTGAGTGTTGTTTTGTGTTATTAATCGACTCCCAATTAATTTAATAGAAACATCTGTTTAAATAATAATGAAAAATTACTTGTATGGTGAAAAAATTTAAATTGTATATTATTTAGGGTAGAGTTCACTAAACGTTCATTACACTTACATGAATATCTTTTCATTGGCTCTTGTATGCATCTTCTAGTACCATTGACTGTTTCAATAAGCAAAGGTTACAAGTGTTTGCGTGTATGCTAAGTAAAATCTTTTGAGTGTTGATTCAGTTGTATGTTAATGAATTTAATTATGACTACTACTTACACTACAGCTAAGAGTGCACTTAGTTTAGGAAGTGTTGAAGGAAATGACTCAAGAGTCTTGTAAATAAAATTAGTTTCCTAATTATAGTTTGGTGTCATAAACTGGAAGGCTTGAGATATTAACAGTGCATATTTCAATATTTTGTACAGTTTTATAACAACTTTGTAACACTGAATCTAGAAAGAGCACCACAACACTTTTTTATCAGTATGTAGAAAGCCCACATGTTTAGTAGGCACATTATTTTTTTATTCTGGAAAAAAGGAAGGTTTAACTGTACTGCTTTATAGTTGCATTTCATATGATCGATTTTGTGGTACCTAATATTGTAATGTGAGTCATTTGATTCTGTAAGAGTGTGAATTTGAAGGGCCTGTCAAAAGCTATGTCATTTTGGCTTGAGTAAATTGATAAATCATGATTGGCTCACTATACTTATAAATCTCATGTTCAACAAAACTACTATAATAAAATGAATTAATTTTTGTACATAAAGGACGGTATATTTTGTTTTACTTTTGGTCTTGAGGTAGATACCATATTAAGAGCAAAAATATAAACAAATTAACATTCATCAAGGTGTTAGTGGGATGCATCCTGAAGATATTCTTTGTTTCATTGCATATTATTCCCAAAAATCATAGGGTTTGCCGTATCCCAAGCACAGTTCTGAATTAATTGATCAGGTGACTTGCCAAGTATCCCCATCTCCAGAAACCTTCCACCATCACTACAATTGTCACCACCGTTATATGCTCTAAGCCTTCAAGTTTAAAGTAGCCATTAATCACCTCTGATGTTAAATGACAGTTGAACTATTATCATTTAGTTGCCAAAAGTGTAATAAAGAATATACATTCCAGAACTATTGGAAGTGGTGCAGAAGTAAATGTAAGGTTTGCCTGTGACTTGAGAAGCATTGGCAAGGGAATTGAGGCAGTTAAAAGACATTGGCTGCTGTTCTCAATTTACCAGCCCCCCCCCCCCCCCTACCAAATTTAACACACTAACACAGATATTTAATTTAGTGCTACACAAATATAATTATTTGTAACAGAAACTTCACTTATCTTAAAAGAAAATGATGTAAATTTTCTTATTAATTGAAAATAAGTTTACCTTTGAAGAAAACCCAAACTTCAAGTTCATCAAGATACTGACAGAGACACACCTATCGCCTGAGTTCACCAAACCAACATCTATTAGTTGACAACAGCTGATGATGTTAGGAAGATCCTAACGAAATGCATTCTAGGTAAGTACTAGCAATAAGTGGAGCATTGATAACTAGTTCGACTCAAAATTATACTAATAGTATTAAAAATTTACTACATTTCTCTAAAAAAAGATAAAATTTCTAATAATAAAAAACTTGGCATTTATCAATTTAATTGTTTAGATTGTGATCAGGTTTATATTGGAAAGACTAAACGTAATTTGGAAACCAGAACGAAAGAACATTTTCATAACATTAAGTATAATCAGACTGATAAATCGGCCGTAGCCGATCATTTTTGGTCATTTAACCATGAAATAAATCCAGAAGTTAAATTATTAAAACAATTAAATGGTCCGATTGATTTAATGGTTTGGGAAAAAATATATATTTAAAAAAATAAAAATCACATAATGAATGTTGAAATACTGACAAGCGATTCTGTTTTTAAGTTTATTTTATTTTCAGATTTTGGTAGTATTGGCAGAAACATAGTGACCTTTAGTGATCATAATGTTGACAATGAGATGGTTTTCGACTGAAGATGTGGATAAATATTCACGAAATTGCGATTTCAATTAATAAGAAAATTTACATCATTTTGTTTTAAGATAAGTGAAGTTACTGTTACAAATAATTATATTTGTGTAGTATTTGTTGCTTCACTGTAACTAGCTTCATTTTTTTCATAATTTAATTTAGTGGCTACATATAATAAAAAAGTTCAGAAAACTTGTTAAAAAAATGTGGATTACTATGTATTACCTGACAAATCTTTCTGTGAAATAGGTAAATTTCTTGATTCAGCTGCCTCTGGTAAAATACGAGGGTTGTTCAAATTAATCTGGGTCATTTCTTTTCTTCAGGTTTAGATGGACGCCTAGGCTGGAGGTTTTGTATGCAGTAGACAGTGGTACCTTTTACTGGTAGATGGCGCTCATTTCTCGTGCTTTTGGATAGACCGTTATGGCAGACAACAATATGTACTTCCACATGGAACAGCATGTTGTGATGAAGTTTTTAGTGAACAAGGGCATAAAACCTGCTGAAATTCATAGACGACTTCAGGCTCATTTGATGAGACACTCAGTCGCAGTGTAAGCACTTCGAATAGTGTAAGCACTTCAAAGAGGCCGAATCTTGATCATTGACAACCCTGGTCATAGTAGATCACAGCCCAGTCCTGAGAACATTCAC
Organism: Mantis religiosa; assembly: GCA_030765055.1. Lineage (NCBI taxonomy): Eukaryota > Metazoa > Arthropoda > Insecta > Mantodea > Mantidae > Mantis > Mantis religiosa. Next base: position 40,207,014 of record CM060956.1, on the reverse strand, counting down.
CACATGATGATGACAATTTATATTTAAGGGTGCTCAACTCCATAGTCATCAGCATCCTTTCAAAAACTGTATTTTGCTTTACTATAACTTTCCTTTGACTTTACCTTTACTTTAACTTTGCTTTGGCCTTGCTCTGACTTTGCTCTGGTTCCGCTTTGGCTTTGCTGTGGCTTTGCTGTTGCTTTTCTCCAGCTCCACTTTGGCTTTGTTATAGCTTTGCTTTGACTTTGCTCTGGCTCTACTCTGGTTCCGCTCTGGCTTCTCTCCGGCTTCACTCTAAATTCACTCTACTCTGGCTTGGCTCTCGCTAGGCTCCGGTTTTGCTGTGGCTTCGATCTGTTCTCACTCTAACTTCATTCTTTAACTTAGCTCTGGCTTGGCTCTAGCTTCGCTCTGGTTTCAATCTGGTCTCACTCTAAACCTCATTCTCCAACCAACTCTGGCTTCGCTCTGGCTAGGCTCTGGTCACTGCTCCGGTCCCGCTCTGTCTTGGCTCTGGCTTTGCTCCAGCTTCACTCTAACTTGGCTCTGGCTTGGCTCTGGCTAGGCACCGGCCTTGCTTTTGTCCCCTCTGGTTTCGCTCTGGCTTCACTCTAACCCCATTCTTTAACTTAACTCTGGCTAGGTTCCGGTTCCGCTCCAATTCCGCTCTGGCTTAGCTCTGGTTTCACTCTGACTACGCTCCGGCCACCCTTCCGATGCCGCTCTGGCTTTGCTCTGGCTAGGCTCTGGCCTACCTTCGGTTCTGCTCTGGCTTCATTCTGGCCTCACTCTATACCTTGTTTCACGTAAGCTTGCCCAGTATCTCTTAACGGTCACGTGACCTAATCACCTCTCATTGGTTGCTGTTGTGGTAATGACTGTCGTGCGGTAAAAATTAGTTCGTTATTTAACATGGTGATATATCATTATATGTTGGAAGAGAATTGTCAAATTTATATTTTCGTAACTGTTTTAATTAAATATATTACGCAACAGAGTTGATTTATCTGAAATGCATGTTAATTCTTAAACAAAGTAAAGAGGAGGTTCCTTTGCTCTCAAGCACATGGCACGATAGCATGTGATTTAGCGGTAGTGGTGACATTTGTTTATAAGACTTTTATCACTGACCTTGTTTTGAACTGGATTAGTCATGCATCGCCATTCGAAAGTGCGGGAGCTAAATTATTTTATTGATCGTTTATTGCGCATGTATTATGTGTATAATGGCAGAGTCTACCGCCATCGCTTAAGTATCGCAAGGATAATTATTTACAAACAGGCGAAAAAAGAATTGTGTTGCATGTGTTTAATGCACTCACAGAGAAGAATCGGTCTTTGTCAGTGAGAGAAGTCGAACAGCTGGGCTCTGAAGTTACAGGTGTGAGTGTTAGATCCGTAGGAACATCGCGACATGAAATTGAGGAAACAGGAAAACTTACCACTCCAGGCAAAAGCAGGAATAAACAAAAGTGCGTGCTCGGAGAAAATACGTGAAAAGTGTTGTGCGTCTTCATGTGTGTAGTTTTTCTGTAGAAACGAACTCCCTAACATAAGTAACATTTCGTCTGCTGTAAATGAGGATGCAGATTTACCAAATTTCAGCAGATTGCTTATACAGCTGGGATTTGTGAATGAAAAAAGAGGCAAGAAAAATGTGCTAAAAGACAGAGGTGATATTGCTGTGTGGCGAAGACGCTATTTGACAACCACACTGCACCGAGATACAAATCGCTAAATATACACGAAGAACACACGAAAAGTAAAGTATGGTGTGACACGACTTTTAAGACTGAAAGACAAGCATTTTTGAAAGGTATGTGTGCTGGTTTAAAAAATTCCAGTGGAAAAGGCCGAAGGCCTTTCATTATAAACTGTTTCAGTTTCATTGCTCAGCCATTCTGTTTCAATTTGCTCAGTTCATTATAAACTTGTATTTTTGCATGCCTTCATATCCTTATTTGTATGATTTTTGTATGATTTTATTTATCTTCCCGGCAATTATTACGAAATGTGACGGGAAGGCACCGCCTATGGCGTATGACGCGAAAGCATTAGCCAATTAGGGCGAGGGGGAGGATTGTTGAACGCGGAGTGATACATTTCAGCCGGGCAAGGTTATATGAAACAGAGATTAACTTCATTCTTTAACTTAACTCTGGCTTGGCTCTGACTAGGTTCCGGAACCCCTCCAGTCCTACTCTTGATTCGCTCTGGCCTCACACTAACTTCATTGTGTAACTTAACTCTGGCTAGGCTGTGGCCACCACCGCAGTCCCGCTGTGGCTTGGCTCTGGCTCCGCTCTGGCTTCGCTCCAGCTTCACTCTAACCTCACTCTAACCTGGCTCTGACTAAGCTCCGGCCCCGCTCTGCTCCACTTTGGCTTCGCTTTAGTTTTACGCTGGCTTTGCTCTGGCTCTGTTCTGGCTCTGCTCTGGCTTTGCTTTGGCTTTGTTTTGACTTTAATTTACTTTACTTTATGTAGATAAGGGTCAAACACGGATGTGGATCTTGTTTGGGCATTTGGCATTAGCTCTCTCACCACTCAGAGGCACCCAATCGAGAGATTTGCCCTGGGACTCTGGGATTGCCAATCCCGTACCTACTACAGTAGGCCCCTGGGGGGGATCCAGCACATGGAGCAGCTGATCCTGGACAATTGTTGCATAACCTGTCGTGAAATTGCAAGGGTGTGTAATCTGTCATTAGGAACAGTGAACACAATTATTCATGATCATTTGTTGTTCCGAAAAGTGGGTGCACGGTGGGTCCCAAAGCTGTGATCCATCATGACCAGGATCATCAGTGATCAAGATATGGTCATCTTTGAAGTGCTTACACCATTCAAATGTCTTACTGCGACTGAGTGTTTCATCAGCGTACTGAGCCTGAAGTCTTCTGTAAGTTTCAGCAGGTTTTATGCCTTTGTTCACTAAAAACTTCATCACAACACGCTGTTCTGTGTGGATGTTCACACTGTTGTCCGCCATCTTGAATAATGGTCTATCCAGAAGCATGGTAAATGAGTGTCGTCTACCAGTAAAAGGACACAGGTGTCACTGTCTGCTGCATACAAAAACTCCAGCCTAGACGAAGAGAGAACTGTTTCCTTTTTGGCAGGGACCCTTATAATGGCAACCATGGATGTTAACTCTAGAAACACTAGTGGCTATATTGCACTTTGTTGCCCTCAGATTTGATCATCTTTTAACTCTCACCTCATTCTTTTCTCCCAGAGATAAAGTAAGCATAATATGGAAGCCTTGGTTGAAGTGCCGAAGTCCTCTGTTTTCACTTCATATAGAGGCTTGTTTTTTTAAATAAATTGCAGAATACTCTAACAATTCCAAACCAGCAATGAGGAGTTATGTAATATATCAAAAGTGTTGAAATAAAGCAGATGGGAATCGGTTATAGAGAGTGCTGATTTGTTTATAGTCAGCATCCAGAAAACAATATAACCTTCCCAAGCTTCAGTTTCTGTCCTAAATTATAGTGATCCTGTTCTCTACACAAGAACTTAGGATAGAGCAGGGCTGGCAAGATGAGCACCTGAAGTGCAAAATGCAAAATGTACAATTACCCACTTTCTTTATACTTCTATCTGGCACATAAACAAGCAGCTGACATGTGCCTCAGTGGCAGTCATTTGGGTTTTGGATAATGCATCTTATGGAACGTAATCAAATGCATACTTTTGAATGCAAGGTTTGACTAGGAAAGTACAAAGAGGATTTGACACTGCAGAATGAGTGAAGGATGTAACAATGATGTTAGATCATACTGGCCTTATGTGAGAAACTGCTCTCACCACTGTACTGACCTGGGTCAAACCTTAAGCTAACAAGCAGTTCTGTAGAATTAGTGTGCTTATTATCAGTGTTTTGTTATCTAATAGTTATGCAAGACTAATTATTTCCCTTATGCTAATAAAGACAAATAGTTTCTCTACTGTTGGTATTCTCAAAAATAAATGTCATAATTTATCTGAAAAGTGCATCAAAATAATCTGCAATGTACATGAATAGATGCTGGCATAGTCATAATGACACTTCCTCAATTTACACGATTGGTATCCTGACTGATTTCTTTTTAAATATTGGTTTTTGAATGTCCAGCTGCAAACTAGATGAATTTCCTTAGAACACATTGAAGATGTTCATCCAAAATGCTACTTCACATCTACAAACTATGCTCTGAACACTTCTAATGACTCCTCTAATGCATAACCCTTCATAACCTATTTTAAAGATTGAAAATGTTGTAGTTCTGTTATATTGGGCTTTACCACATTTTTAATTTCTGCATTAATGTTTTCACACAATCTGTTAACTATATAAATATATTGCGTTTACCTTACAAACTAAGGTTAAGTTCATTGAGGAGAATAGTTAAATTGCTTAAAAAATCCAAATTACAAATAAAAATGTTATTTTTATGTCCGAAACTACAATCCCTTTAGTTTTTAGGAAAATGTGATTTTCTTTCCGCAGTTCCAATATTCCTTGCAACATTTTGCTTCTGCTTAGCCATCTTACCTAGCAGTGGTGTGGTAAATCCAAATATTCATAGTTTCAGATTGTCAAAACTTTTTTATATCGGTTGTGTCACAGTGAATGAGTTCCAATTAGATTTACAGCTTTCACACAGAAATATAGAAATTTATTCAAAATTGCTGATTTCACACACAGTGCTTCTCGCCAAATAATGCAATAAATGGCAACAAAGCTAGGAGAGGAAATGTCATTATGAAAAAGGAATTCTCAAAGTTCTCCTATTAGCCCAATTTGAGTTCTCACCATTGCTGGAGCCCCATTCTGTAACTTCTTTGATCAACTCTCCCACTGAAGCCCAAACTTTAATGCTATCTTCATCACTGCTTCAAAATCATTTTCACCGCACATAATGATCTTTCATTGAATAAACCATCACAGATAATTCTGCATTTATACCTCTCTTGCCCACCTCAGTAGCATAGAGGATAGCATGTCTGCCTCATGTTCAAGAGGTCCCAAGTTCGAATCTTGGTCAGGGTGAGTTATCTGGATAAGGAATTTTTGCTGGGTTTTCCCTATCCTGAAAGACAAATGTCTGGTAACTCTAAGCTCTATGGATCCTGGGATCATTTGAGACAAAATTTCACCCATTTCATTCATTGTCTGATATGACTTAACGTTGGAGGAAGTAAATTAAAGAAAACAATCTACACCTTAATAAACACAACTTGTGCCATATCTTTAATAATAATGGTTTGGTGTATGGTCAGGGAAAAATGAACAAGTTTCCTCAATATGTTAACTGTTCCTACAAGTTTTTGCCCAGGTCAGCAATTCTGTTAGTAATAGTATATGATAGCTTTAAAAGCTTCTATTAATGTTGGACAAAGCACTTGTATGTACTGCGATAGGCAAATGTTTTCTAGTACAAAATGGTTTTGATGTTTTTGCAATATAGTGTGTGATACAAGCTAGCGTGCAAAACATTTGTTACATTGTGTCTAAGGTAAAGCTGAGCTGTTCTTGCCTGCATGCTTTTTTTCTTCTAAAATTTTCTCATGCTTCAGCATGAACTGCATACAATATCTCCTTAGGGAGAAGCTGATAATGTATTCAGTATTAGTAGGACATATCAAACATAATATCAAACATAGTGTTTACAGTCGTGAAGAACAAAAATATACTTGTTCTTTCAAATATTCATCATTTGCTCATGTTGCACATGCAGGCCACCATTTCACTGACAAGATGCTATGCGACCATAACCGGTCTAGTTGGTTCTGTCTACCGGGATATAGCAAGTAGTGGGGACGAGAGGGAGGTAAATTCACACTTATAATTCCTTCCTTCCTTCCCACACTTGGGATACAGGCTGCACGCTAAAACTGAAGGAAGAGATTGGGCTTGAGGCTAAACAATAAATGTTAAATGACTTCGACCATGTGGCAGAGACTGAGGGACTTACATGGATATCTACACTAGAAATATTTTATCTTACCAATGTGCAGCAGTAATATTGGATAAAACATGAGTGAAAAGTAGAATTATTTTGAAATAGATGGTACTTACAATTACAGATCATTGTGTAAAATATGCAGAGAAACATATTTTGTAATCATAAGTCACACAATATAACGAACTTAAAGATGCATGTTACATTCAAACAGCGAGTGAAGTTTACACAAACTCTATTACAGGTTTTCCGCAGCGATCCGAACATGATGCCACATTTAAAAATGATAAGCAAAAACAAAGTGTACTCTAGATATTTATACTCAGAAAACTGCTAATAAGAACATAATTGTATGAACAAGTTATCAGCCTTTCAGATTTTTAAAGATTATCTAGTATCGGTTTTTAAAAAAGCAGGGTCACTATTGAGTGTTGAGAAACTGAAATAACGTCCCATCGTTAGCAAAGAGTAGGGTTCGACACAGTTTCAGTTTTATTGCACTTTAATTGGAAAATAGTTCTGTGAGCAAATGGTTTCACTATGACGTCTCTTTCTAAGCGTTGCCGGCTACTAATAAACTCGGTGAAGCAAGAAACCACTTCCTTTCTCATCTGCTATCACTTGTAAACATTGTACCAGTATAATACATGGGTACTTCAAAATTAGTGGCAACACTGCCTGCATTTGGTGCTATCAGTGGTAAATCATGTAAGCTGATAACAGTGAAAAATAAGAGCATGTAATGTTTGTTAGCTGTGAGTTTGAAGACAATTTTATTTAATAAGACATTTTTGGTAACTTTAATTATAGGCTGTTATCTTTAGTGCTCTAAATATGCTTAGTAAATACGAACAAAGATGCTTCATAAAAATTCAGGTTGCAAGATGTATCAATGCTTGACAATGCCATACAGAATTATTGGAAATTTGTGGTAGATAGATTTTACCATATCATACCGTGGCTAGGTAGGCGAATGCATTTCGTAGAGGAAGGGAAGATGTTCATCAAAAAGGTGGAGCTGGCAGACCGCAATCAGCAAGTGATGTACATGTGAATGCTGTTAGAGCACTGCTGGAAGAACATCATTCTTGGGCTTGTATTGAACTAGCAAGGGAAGCTGGAGTTACTCGATGGGTTCCACACAATCTTACAGAGAAAACAATGTGGCAGAGGATGGAAACAACGAGGTTACACTTAGAACGTTATGAACCTGAAGGCGAGTGTTTTCTTCTACGTATCATAACATGAAACCTGGGTTCGATGCTACCAACCAAAATTAAAGAGACAAATAAATGGCGGCACATTGATTCACCACGGCCAAAGAAGTATCGACAAGAACAGGATCCACTTAAAACCATGTTCATTGTTGCTTATGATTTTGACGGTGTTCTTATCACTCATTCAGTTCCTCGAGGAAATCGTGTGAATGGTGCATATTACAGTCACTTTATGTAACACCATTTACGACCAGCTGTGCATTGTAGATTAGATTAGATTGATTTGCGTTCAGTAGGTTCACTTGTAGCCAGAAAAGGCTGTGAACATTGAACATGTCCAAAGGTATAAAGTTTAATAGCATATATATGTACAAAAGTTAACATATGACACATATTATAGTATCAGGCAATATGAACAACAATATGGAAAACAGCGGGGATAATTATATATGATACAAAATGAAACACTTTTTAAACTAGCTTTCACTTGGCTTATGCCAGTACGTCTCAACCTTTTTGCAATGGATACCATTCATTGTTATTTATTAAATACATATACATTAAAAATAAACTTTGAACTTGCTTCAAATATTTATTAGTAATGATTTGTCATTGGAATAGTTAGATACTATTTATAGAGCTACAGAAGCATTATCAGGATAATTCGTCATTCAGATAATCTTGTACAGAATAAAAAGATTTTGAGCAAAGGTACTCTCTAATAGCTGTTTTAAAAGCACCAAAATTATCAATTTTTTCTTTAAGAACATTAGGAAGTGCACCAAATATTTTGATAGTTTCATAATGCACACCTTTCTGGAAGCAAGAAAGTTTAGACAAAAGTATAATATCCATATCCCACTGCTAGTGTTTATTTTGTGAATTACATTACTTGTTGCAAATAAGGCACGATTGCATACAAATAATTTTAGGATCGAGAATATATACATGCAAGGAAGCGTTAATATCTTCAATCTTGTAAAAAGATCTTTACAGGAGCATCTGTTGTGGGTGTTAGTAATGATTCTTATAACCCTCTTTTGCATAAGAAATATTTTTTTACTTTCTACTGAGTTGCCCCAAAATAATATTCCATATTCCATAATAGAGTTAAAGTATGCATAATATACTAATTTAAGTGTGTCAATAGACCTCACATTAACCAGCTCTCGTATAGCATAACAGGCTGAGCTGAGTTTAGGTAAGATATAATTTATGTGAGCTTTCCAATCTAAACATCTGTCCACTTGAAGGCCCAGAAATTTTATGCTGTCAATTTCTTCTAATAACATATCATTAATCCCGATATCTATTTCAGTATGTGATGTACGACAGGTTATAAATTTGACCACTTTTGTTTTGTCTAGATTCACAGATAATTTTTTTGCTTTAAACCGGCATGACATACAGTTCAAAACATAATTCATTTTAATTATACACTCGTTTAAATTTGTATTGGTCACCAGGATACTAGTGTCATCAGTGAAAAGAACTGTACTTCAAATATCCTTTATATAAAGGAGGTCATTTATATAGATCAGAAATAATAAAGGCCCTAACACGGAACCTTGGGGTACTCCATGAGTTACCACTTTCCAGTTCGAAGTTTGTTTTCCATAACCAATATCTTTGACAGCTACTTCAACACTTTGTTTTCTTTCATCTAGATATGATACAAACCATCTTAAATGTTCATTTTTTAGTCCATAGAATTCTAATTTTGCTATAAGAATGTCATGATTAACACAATCAAAAGCCTTTGCTAGATCACAAAAAATCCTACCTACATGTTTTTTTATCATTTAAGGCAATCAACACTTCATGTGTAAGCTTGTAAGTTGCATTATTAGTCGATATTCCATTTCTGAATCCAAACTGATCACTGACAAGTATGTTGTTATATTCAAGGTGTTTATACAGTCTGGTGAACATTACTTTTTCAAGAACTTTTGAAAAAATTGGCAACAGAGATATTGGTCTATAATTTGAAACATTATTGCATTCGCCTGTTTTGAAAAGAGGTTTAACAACTGAGTATTTCATTCTGTCAGGGAAAATACCAGTCTTTAGAGACTCGTTACATAAATAACTAAGGGGAATGCTAATTTGTGAGGGGCAAGATTTTAGGATTTTTGTAGTTATTTCATCATAACCGGAAGAATTCTTCATTTTTAAAGAGTCAGTAATTTTATTTATTTCGGAAGGTGTAGTTAAACTGACTTTAAATGTAGGTACAGAGTTTGTGAAACTTGATCGTAGAAATTCTAGTGCTGCATCTTTACTTCCATAATTAATATTTAATTTTTTGTTACATCCAAAAAGAATTTGTTAAACAATTCTGCAACTTCAGGAGGTTTGGCAATTTCATGATTGTCAACCTTGAGTGTTATTGGGCAATTTTCTGATGAGTGTTTACGTGTCACATTTTTTACTATATTCCAAGTGGTTTTTATTTTATTGTCTGAGTTTTGAATTAGTTTATTATAATGCAATACTTAAGCTGCTATTATTACCTTATTTAGAAGTTAACAATATTTTTTGTAGTAGTTTTTTAAAAAAATAATTGTTACTGATTCTTACTTGCTGATATAGTTCTCTTTTACGCCTGCATGAGGTTTTAATTTCTAAAGTGAGCCAGGAATTGTCTTTTTTAAGGTTAAATGTTTTTTATACTTGGATGGGAAGCAAAATTCAAAGTGAGTTTTAAAGCATTGAACAAAGCTATTATATTTGTTGTTGGCTCCATTAATTTCATAAGTTTGTTTCCAAGATTCAAGTTTAAGGTTCTTACTAAATTCATTGAGTATTTTCGTTTACTTCCCTATATTTCATATATGTGTATTTAGGTTCGAATTTTAAATTTATCTTATCAATCCTTAGTAAAAGTCCAAATCTCCTGAATTCTCATCCCATTGTGTTTACATGATGGTGCTCGCTCTCACACGTCTGCCCTGTTCGCAAATGGAACTGAGAAATTCTGGAGCATCCTCCAAACTCCCCAGATAAATAGCCCATGTGATTTCGACATTTTTGCAAAAATGAAATTAGCACTTAGTGTTCGCTTTAGAACCAGACAGGCAGCGTAAGCGTAAAGCAGTCTTTTTCAACATTAAGACGACAAGATGCTGTGGATGGCATCCATCGGCTTCCTGATGTGTGGAGGCGAGTTCATGTTGGAGGAGATTACTTCAAAGCACTGAAATAATGTGACTGCACCAAAAATGTTTTATTTGTTGTTAAATCAAATGTTGCCGCTAATTATGGAAAGACCTAATTAGACGTTAACTTAACCTTTATTCATATCCGAGGCTTAGTAATAAGCAAATTAATTGGTCATCCTGTTACCAGATTCTTAGTTACAAAAGTAATGAATCTGCATAGGTACTTGTTTCTAAAGAGGTGAATATTATTAAATGAAAATTGTGGCTCCCCCAATGTATATGTTAACTGGACTGGCCATATCGGTGGTGGAACATATTGCCATATCGTCAATGGCGCCCGCCTCGGCAGCGTAGATGGTAGCATGTCTGCCTCACGTTCAAGAGGTCCCGAGTTCGAATCTCGGTCAGGGTGAGTTACCTGGATAAGGGTTTTCCGGAGTTTTCCCTTATTCTGAAAGACCAATGTCAGGTAACTCTAAGCTCCATGGACCCCGGACGCATTGAGCATCATTTCACCCATTTCATTCATCGTCCGATATTACTAAATGTTGGAGGACGTAAATTAAAAAAAAAAAAAAAAATCGTCAATGGTGTTAGGATTAGAATTACTACGGAACAAAGAGCCGTACCATGGCTAAATGTTTAGATCGCTTAGCTCACACCAAGGCGACCCGAGTTCGATCCCAGGTGGCCGCAAAGTGAGATTTATGGACAACACGACACTGGGGCGGGTTTTCTACGGGATCTCCGATTTCCCCCACCATCTCATTCCGCTGGTTCTCCATCTTTGTCTCACATATCAGTGTCACTGCCTGCGGTGTCATATGTAGTAAAAGCGGGTGTTAAACACTACGTATTTCATTTTCGCTACGGAGGGGATTCGGCACCGAAACCTATGATTTATTGTAAAACCCCGACAGGAAGAATGAGGTGAGAGAAGTCAGAGGGCATCCATTCCAAGCAGTCACGACAGTTCCGAGGGCAGAGTCCCTACTATTTACCCTAACCCGGCAGGCCAGCACAACCGGCATCCCACCGCCGTAGTCCGGAAACGGCCTACCAGGTCTGCCCGGAGACCGCAAACCGTCCGTCATACCGAAGGAGAAAATGTTTACCATTAGCGTATCATCCTGCCTTGCAGCGCCGAGAGACTCACTGACCCTTCTACCCTTAAAGAGACCACCAGATGAGAGATGATGTGAAATGATAAACATGAGGGACAGGACATTCAGGGGATGTAATTAACCTACCAAGCACTCGCTGTCATCCCGAGAAAGCCCATGAGTCAGGTAGGTCGGCCACAGAATCGAACCCGGGTCTCTCGAATGCGTGCCATCCGCATTCACCGCTTGAGCCATCCTACTCGTTCAATGGTGTTAACTAGTGTACGGTAATTGTCATTGGATTTACTTTAGTTTTGTTATACGGTAGATTACATATACATACAGTCTCATTTGCTCTTCCAGACTCTTGGCTAGAGGAAACTTCCCTCTCGCACCCTGGAATCGAACCCGGACCCCTTGCACAGCAAGCTACGGCCCCAGCTAACTGTGAGATTTGTTTTATAAAGATTTCTACGGTTAAATCACGTGTTCTGAGGCTGGCAACAAATGTTTGGCGCAGGTAGGGTTCTGTGGTTGGTTCGTACAATAGTGACTAATTTGGAGTCCGTAACCAGCATCCCGCTGACCAAAGTTGGTATAATGCTAAAATCGCGGCGAAACTAACGAGGACGATTTGTGAATAAATTGGCCGGAAATGCAGAATTAAATTTCCTGTGTACACTGGTAGTAGTGTTCAAAGTTGTACTTGCCAGTGGTGAGGTAAACAATGCTTCGATGTAAAATGTGGTTCACTGTAGGTTTGTGTCTGGGATTTGTGCTTCTAAATGGTAAGCTTTAGAATATCGCCCTATGGATTGTCGTGTAACACGAATGTGATCATTTCGAACAGTCAACTGGGTATATCTTTGTTTCAGCTAGAAATGTTTGTGGCAACGGTGTCATATTTCCAGGCAACATTGCAACCAAAACAGAAGGTAAATTATCTCTGATTGTTAGTATAAAAGTTAATAACCTAGGGCAGTGTAATCCAGCTGGCAGATTTTGGTCCATATTCGACTCTCAGTTCATTTAATTGAATCCTGAACACAAATATGTGTTAATCCACACAACTTTCTCTACCCATAACACTTCATTTTTATTTATCAACATATTGTTTAAAGGCCCTAACGCTATTCATTTATTTTTTCGTGGTATCATGTTAAGTTTATGGAATTCTGAAGTCATAGCCAGTCAGCCGTCTGTAGACACCTTTGTTTCCTCTATTGCTGTCCAATATTGAACTGGGTCTTGAAACTACTCGTATATACAAAGATGTTTTTTTTTTTTTTTTTTTTCGATCAGCAGATAGAGAAATTTTCGGAGAAGTATTTGTAGACGCAGTATAAAATTAAATGATAGTGGGTAGAGAAAGAAATGGGAAAAATAGATACAATTTTTCAAAGTTTAGAACGAATGTAGCTTGGCATGTAAGAGAGCTGGATATACCTTATATTTACTTATATTCATATAGTCAACCTGGTATTTATTATTCTGATATTTATAGAAGAGTTAAGAAGTTATTGTGAATATTTAATTATTACGTGAATTCTACTTTTAACTTCAGAATCAACAGTAGCAATTATTCAATCTTTGTTTTTGCTATTTTAAGATCTTTATATTTACCGAAATTTGATAGGCTATATACAGCCTAAGTGCATTTGCTGCGTGCCCACCTTCAGGAGGGTTTAAAATCAGATAGGAATATTTAATAAAAAAATAAATAAATAAAATCTGAAAATCTACGTCCGGGTTCCTAATTTCTTATACCGGGACATAATTTCCAAATTCTTATTTATTAAAAAGCAAATAACTACAAAAACACTACAAATACAATGCAAAATTTAAAGACATTTAAAATAAAATAATACAAAATGACTACCAATTTACAAATAATACAAATACTGGTATCCAGTAAACATTTAACTGGTAGCCAGTTAAATTATAAGGAATATTTAATACGGCATTTTATTGGATTTAAGTGCGAAGAGGTCCGTGAGGTAGCATTATACTCCTTTGGATGTATGACAGGACGCAAAACCCATTGCACACTGGTGAGTGTGGTTATCAAGAAAGTTACTAACAGTTTCAGCAGAATATTTTTGAAACTTGCTTACGTCTTCTAACGATGTGTCTACGCTACACCGAGGCACCTTCATGTTGCAAACTCTTTTCAGTTCTCCACAAGCCGTCACTGCGTGACTCTGAATAGCTCTTTAATAAGACTGGGCTACAAAAAATAATTTTTGAATGTTTCGAGCACTTCATGAGGCAATTCCTACAAATTTTGGGTTGAGAAAAACAAATATGACAATGAAAAAATTTGTATTACCTCTAGTTTGTATGACATACACAAGGTGGAAGTATTACATATTAACGGATTGAGAGAAAAGGATACATTTTAATTACATACATGCTAACAACAATAAAAGTGAATTTGATTTTTTTAACTGGTAATTACAAGTTCTAAATTGCTGGAAAAATATTTCGCAGATAGTCGTGTCTGAAGAGAATCATGTGGTGGCCTATTGACTTCATCGTCTTTTAGCTTGCCTCTTATGATGGAGTTCCGCAGAATCCCTATACAAAGACCATCAGTAATCCGCAAGCATTACTTCATTCCAACGACCCTGATATCTTTGTTCCGTAACAGAAATGTCCTGATAGAATCTCTCCCCATGTTCATCACTAACAGCTCCACAACTAGGAGGGAAAAGTCTAGATGGGAGTGGAGAAAATGGATCTTAAGGGACATGTTGCATCCAAGGTTACGGTATTTTTGCAGGAGCACTGTCACCAAATGCTTGTAGTTGTCATCTCTTTTGTTGCCTAAAAATCCATGAACAACACCCTTGAAGGCTTCCCAAGCTTCCTTTTCTTTCCCCTCCAAAATTTGGTCAAATGCAGGATCCTTTTCAAGTTCTCTTATTTGTGGTCCGACAAAAATGCCTTCCTTAACGTTTGCATCACTTAATTTCCAAAATTTCGCCCTGATTGTGTTTTGTTATTTGACAGGTGTGCCAACTCCCCCAAAAATTCCCCCAAATTTAAAATCTTCACCCTAAAAACTGAAATATCACTTTATCTTCAAAACAAGAGCTAACCTATCATTTTTATGGTGATTTTTTAATTCAGCAGCTGGAAATACATGTAAATTCACTATTTTAAAGCCCGAAACATTTTGACTGTCGCCCAGTGTAATGAGAGACCGGATGTTAGGCAGTATACAAAACGGGGGAAAAATTACTACACACGTGAAAATGGACACCAAAAGGGGCAGTTATTTTTAAATTCATTGTAGTCCCTTTAAAGAAGAATTACAGAAATTCTGCAATATATGGAACATATTTTATATACTGCTTTTATCAAACGCATCAAACCGTTAAATCACACTTCATTTAGTGAGTCAACTTACCTGAGTATACATGATGGAATACCGGCGTCAATAAAGCTTTTATGCAGATCACGTGAAAACTATAACTGGCGTTGGAAAATTGCATACTAGAGATCAGAGTTGCTTACGATGTACCTGGATTGGATTGCGGTACGGAGGAGATTCGGCACTGCAACCAGTCTTGATCTGGGGCATCCCTAGAAGGAAGGATGAGGTGAGAGGAGAAAGAGGGTGTCCGTCTTAAAGAGCCATGCCTGTGCAGAGGATAGAATCTCCATTTTACTTGTTGGAAACTCCCCGGCAGGCCAGCACAAACGGCAGCCCACCCGACTGTGTGTCTGGAAACGGCCCACCACAACGGGCTCGTAGACCGGAGACCATCCTACCGGAGGAAGACGTTTTACTCAGAGCATATCACCCTGCCATGTACCGCCGACACTTCTACGTTGAAAAAGACCACCAGATGAGAGATGATACGAAATGATAATGGAGATGAAATGGAGGGACAGGAAATTCGGGGGATGTAATTAACCTACCCAGCATTCGCCTGGCAATCCGGGAAAACCTCCGAAAAATCATGGGTCAGGTAGGTCGGCCGCGGGAATCGAACTCAGTCCTCCCAAATGTGGGTCACAGACGAAACTGCCTGAGCTATCCTGCACCTACTTTTGTTTACTCGATGAGAGTTACGTTTTGAGATATACGTGTTAAGTAATGTGCTGCATTTTTGCATAGTTTACTGACATTTCACGCACTTTTGCAGAATAAAATAGAACCATCTGTCGATAATCGTCACTGAATAGTTTTCATAAATGTATTCAATTATTATTCAGTTTTGGCATAGACTAAGAGGTTAGCAACGTCCTTTAGTCTTCTCTGCGTTCGTCATTCACACGAGTTTATGTACAGCTACACGATAGCTTAAGGAAGGGATGGGTGCGTTAATTGCGCCGCTGGCTCTGAGTTTAATTAAAGTGGTGAATTGCCACGTTTAGTCCATAAAACTCCTTTCATCATTCGCAGAGTCAAATAGTCTCCCACAACCAAAAACAGAAACAATTGTGGGTCACCAAAAGCTGAGGAAAATACAAAATGGGACAGCAGCCTTACCTACATTTCTGTTTTTAAATGTAACATAAATATACTTTTGAAAATAAAAATATAGCTGTTCACAGTTAACAACCCTCACGTCGTGATATAAACTTAATGCTCGAAGTTCTTTCATCCGCCTCTATAAGAAAAATCACATCATTAGGCTGTAACAGTTGTTTCGACTTATATTTAGAAAGGATGTGATGTGAGATGTGTAGTGTTTAACGCCCGCTTTTACTACATATGGCACCGCAGGCGATGACACTGATGATACATGAGATGAAGATGGAGCACCGGTGGAATGAAATGGCGGGGGAAACCGGAGATCCCGGAGAAAAACCGCCCCAGCGCCATTTTATCCACCACAAATCTCACTTTGCGGTCGCCTTGGATTTGAAAAATTTATAAATTTATAAAATAGAAACAAACAAAATTGTGTAAAAAGATATGTAATTTTGTGGTTGGCCATAGTAATAATTGTATTACGTAATATAGTGACGTAGTAGTAAATCAGCCAATCATATAAAAGTAATAAATATATTGGTAGCGATAGTAGCGAAGGATTAAATAATCTTGGTGTAGAAACCGAAAGAAAATTCGTATTTCTGGAACGCCAAATAAATTGCTCGAAAATCTGAGGTACGTCCAGAAAGTAAGTTCTGTTTGGTGATAAAATTAAATTGTGTACAAATGCAGAAAAATTATTTATTGCGCAACATTTTACAACTCTTAAACTACTTTTCCACATAACTGTCGAAATTTTGTAGGCATTTGTCATAGCGAGGCACAAGTTTTTGTATACCTTCTTCATAGAAGTTTGCCGCCTGTGTCCTCAACCAGTTGGAAACATTTTCTTTCAGCTCTTCGTCATTGTTGAAGTGTTGACGGCCAAGGAAAGATTTGAGGTGCTAAAAACAGATGAAAGTCGCTAGGAGCGAGGTCAGGGCTGTACGGGAAGTGGTCAAACACATTCCAGCCAAATGCCTGTAGGATGTTTTCCGTCACATTTTCAGTATGTGGTCGTGTTGGACAGCATTCCAATTTCAATTGGTTTCACTTTCCTAGGATTCAGAAAACGAATCACAGATCCAATGTCACAAGCGTTGGGATTTTCAATCAACACCGACATTGTAAACAAGCACAACAAAGCGTACGTGGCTGACAGCAATCTCACAATGGCGCACGTTTCTTCTCTTTGATACAAGAGCGTCTATCGCGCATGTGTGGAACTGCGATCGTGGAGCTGCAGCGGAGATAAATTGAAACAGAACTTACTTTTCTGGACGCCCCTTGTATTTAAGTGTTAGTTCAGTTTTAAGTATTAAATTGATTGCGATCACAGTATAGAGTTTTGTGATAAGAATTGTAATGGATTTGGTGTTAAAAGAAATAAACAAAAGATTGATTTCTTATAGAAATTCAAATTAAAAATCTTAATGATTTATTCACTCGTTAACACCCTTTGTAACATAGAGTTTTCATTGCTCGTAAGTAAGAAAAAACAGAAGAACATTAAAAGCTAGCCGAGGCTCTCTGGCTAGGGAGTGCTCGACGGCCACCTACCCAAACCGCTGAGCTTGACTTGGAGACATGGAGACCGACCTCTGGCCGAGCCGAGAAGTTCCAACGTGCAAACCTCTGCGTTATCTGCCAGCCGGAATAGGTAATAAGGTCCGATTTATACTGTGTGAGTTTTGCATAGTTTAGTCTAATCGTTAAAATATAAGGGATGTACAAAAATTCACGGCACAATTCTGTAAGCTTAGTCATTTTTATTTTTTTAATGTTCCATTTATACCCCTCCTTTAGCTCCAATAGTCATATCGGCAGCCGTTCTCCTTTTGGAGACATGCCAAAGATGTTAACTCTTATTCGTTGGGTTTTAATCATTACATCACGCACACATTCACACTTTCATT